>JADRCO010000090.1:0-56058 GCA_021464525.1 Rhizophagus sp. LPA8_4_AMF | reverse complement strand
AAAAAAAAAAAAAAAAAAAAAAAAAAAAAAAAAAAAAAAAAAAAAAAAATAATTATATAATAATATTATAAAACTATATTAAATATTATTTTTTTATTTTTAGATAAAACTTAAGCCAATTTAAATTAGTTTAAATTAGTATAATTTGAGCTAAGTTAAATAGCTTAAGCTAATATTTATTATGGCATATGCGCTAATCTATACCCTAACCCTAAATTTTTTGAGATAACCCCAAATTTTATGGGCCAATCATAATGATAGTCAAATCACCTGACATTATGTGGTAACACTAATGATGCCACACATTTATCTGTTACTATTACGAAAGTTAAGTGATAAAGAAATATGGTGTTAAGACTCATATTGAATTTTTAATAACCAGAAATTTTTATACTTATCACATTTTTATAGATCTGTTGTACAATTTTTTATATGCTGATATTTTTTAACGCGTAAAAAAAATTGTTACTTTCAATGTCAAATTCTAATCAGCAAAAACCTTTTGAAAAAGAAAATTACCCTATTTCATCTGAAATAATATACTATGGTGACCGGAAATTTACTTATGTTGTTATTCAAGAAGGTACCTACCCACCAACTGTAAATCATACCGAAGCACCTAATTATTTTCCCATACCTGATAATTATATTATTAAAACTACCTGGGGCCGGGCTAGTAGAAGTCATACTATTCAATGTTCTATTTATTACGCAGAAGAAAAACCTCATTACCTAATTTGTTTTGGAGATAATTTACAATATCAAGTTGTTTCAGCTCAATCACCATTTGATGCTTCTGTTGAACTGCACAAAGTAGGTTTTTATACATTTATACGTTTATTATTTTAATAAAAGAAAGTATTTTAATTTATACATATTTTATCAGATTATAACACCAGATAAGAAGACTGCTGTTTCTGGAGTTTATCTCTTTGGACTTCAATTAAAATGCATTAATAGAAATCACAAAGGTAGGCTACACAAATTGAAACTACATGAAGAATTAAGCAAAACTACACAGATTAAATGTGCAAAGGGTCTTGCAAAAAAAGAACAAATACACTTTGAAAATTCAATTAAAGACTTTTACAATCCTAAAGATCGTGTAGTTTTAAGAACTTTGGATTTTACTATAGAAAATAAAGAATATCATATAACATTTGAAGATGATGATAGTATTAAAAAAAAACAAAAATTACAATCAATGGCATATGTACAAGATATAGAAAATATACCTCGTGATGCATATCGTCATCTTGCAGCTATAGAATCAACATTACCACGAGAATATGCCATTTCTCAAACCCGTCAAGAGATTAATGCATGTATGGGAAAATTAATACCCATTCATTTTATTGATTTACATTCTACTATTGTACAAGAAGGACCTTTGGAAGAGCCTGATATAACCGATCCATTAATTATTGAACAAGTTGTTAATGCAACAGGAAAGGGTGCTTACCGAAGTGTTAAAAAAATTCTTGAGTATATAATACCATCATATATTAAAAAGGGAGTATTAGATCCTGCAATACCAACTATTCATCTTCGTATATCTGGTGATGGGCGGAACGTAGGACGAAAGGTAAAGCATGTGATGATTACCGTAGCACTATTGGATGATTCAATGAATCTTTTCAAGCCTGATTATCATTATACAACTGTTCTATTTCCGGGAACAGAAAATTATCCAACTTTAAAAGTTGCAGTAAATGCCCTAATTCAAGAATTGCAAGAATTAAGTAACAATGGAATGATTATCAACAATATTTTTTGGAATTTTGAGCTTTTTTTTAGCTCAGATTGGAAGTTTCTTGCTACCTGTTTGGGTTTTAACGCTGCAAACTCTAATTATTTCTGTCCATGGTGTGAGATAACTAAAAACCAACGTGGAAATGGGCAAGTTGATGACTGGGTGATTAGTAAATCAATAAGTATTTTAAATGAAAATCCAATAGCATACCCAGGTCATAAATTACCACCACTTTTCAATATGATTTCGCTTAAAAATCATATTCCAGATAAGCTTCACATAATGTTACGTATAACTGACCGCTTGTGGGAGTTAGTTTTACAAGAAATCAAAAATGAGGGATTATTTAATGACATATCTCGGAATATTATAATCAAAGAGATGGAAAAATTAAAAATCCGATTTGAGTTTTGGAAAATTCATGGTACTGAGAATTGGAATTACACCTCTTTAATGGGAGATGATAAGCTTCGTGTTCTTCAGAATTTTAATTTGACAAAACTTTTTGATCCAGAACGTGCTGCATTAATTAAAAGTTTGTGGGATGGATTTGCTGAATTATATGATCTTTTAGGAGAAAAAAAAACAGATCCACAATATTTTCGTTTAAAAGCAATAGCATGGTGTGAATTATTTTTGAAAAAAACGGTAATAGATTCCAAAACTAATACTATTTTAGAACAAGGACTTTATCGATCATCAGATATAACCCCTTATATACATGTTTTGGTATCACATGTTTGGGAATTTATGCTTATCCATAAAAGGTGGGGATTAAATGCATTTTCGTGCAGTGCTGTTGAAAAAAAGAATCACAATCATGTTTGTTATTTTTTTAAGAAAACTCTCAAGAATGGTGGAAAATTTCAAAATAAAACGTCAGCAATCTGCGAAATTTTGGAACATGAAAACCGACTTCTATTTTATTCTCAAAATAATGTCTCACTTTCCTATCCAAAACCTCAACATATTCACATTTTATAATTTTAAAAATTTATCTTTGGTTAATATTTGGATAGAAAAAAAAATCAGAACACTTTAATATAGATGTATATAATTTTTTTTTTTCTATTACAATAAAATTTTAAATTTGTTTCACCCAAAAACATATATATATAAATCCTGCTTCACAATAATTCTCCTTTGCATCTCTTTCACCCTTAATTTTCCATTCAACAATAACTTCTCCAGGATTATATTTAGATTTCCGCCTGTTAGTGTTTACACCTTCAGTAATACAGCGAGTTGCAATGGCTAATGGGTTATTTTTTAAATGCTGAGGTGGATCACTAAATAAAACAACGTAAGTTTGTTGTTCATTTTCATAAAATTTTTGACCCCATAATGGATTATTCAAGATTTCACTTAATATTTGATATCCAGCAGATCCTCGGAAAATACACTTGTAGACGTTTCTATTACTATGATGATGATGAATATGTCCTTTAAAAATATTAAAAAACTGATGTTCAGTACAGCCAAGAGACACTAATTGACGACCTCCCTTTTTAAATCCATATGGAAGTTTGCGGTGAATTAAGTAAACCAGAATACTTCTAAACTTTTCATTGTTTGTTTCTGACAAATTATCTAAGTCATTACGCGGAATATTGTATTTTTTCACAATACTCAAATGCCGTGAAAGCCCACTTTGTTTCTTAAATCTTTTTTGACAAGTGGAACAGATAAATTCTGATGTAGTTGTAGTAAAAGACGTTGTAAGTGAAGCAAAACTTGTATTAGTGCTTGACATATTAGTAATTAAATCTGAAAAAGTATAAACATATTTTTAATATTATTTAAAAAATAAAAAGTAATTTTGCAGTAAACTAACTTTATTTACAGTTAATAACTGGTTAACATTCAAAAGCGCGAGACGCCAATTGCCATTTACTAGTCTTCCGCTACTCAAACTCATCGGTTTTGGGTTGTGCTCATCGGTTTGACGCGTATTTTAATATGTTATTTTTTTTTTTTCAGGGTGCGTTCGCTAAATCGATCACAAAAAAAATTTTTTTTACTATTTGTGATGGTGTAACGTTGATCAAAATTACTATGTAAAATTAGGCCCAATTTTGATAGTTAGCCGATATGGTTTGATTTATTATAGGCTTAATTTTACAATTTTTAACTCATATAAAATTTTAGCTATATATTAATACTAATTACTTTGGCCTATAAAAGTTTTTTATTTATAATTATTTAATAAAAAATTTTTTTTTACTTGAAAAGTTCAAGATTTGAATTTTTTAAAAATATATAACTTGTTATAATTATAATTTGTATTATATATTAAATTTTTAAATAATAATTAAAAATAAGATTCCAAACTAAATTAGTATCAGAGTTTACTTATTGTTCATATAAAATTTTCAAAAAATTGCTTATTTTAAAGGTATTTTAAAAAAATTTTAAACTACATATTCCTATTTTTTAATTAACTAATAATTTAAATTTAATGAAATTCATAGTATGAGTTCATCTTAATGAAAATAATCCAATAATAATAATTTTATTTTTTTAGCTTTAATATTATTAAGATACAATACAAATAATTTTTCAATTGGTATAAGAGATGTTTGGATTTTACTAAAATTGCAGGCAAATATATTTGCAAAGGTTTACAAATAAAGAGATAAATAGTAAATTAATACTAAATTAATAACTAATAAAAGTTCAATATATTATATTATAAAAGTTTGATAGCCTTGCTGGCTTATTGATTAATCTATAAATTCTCTTATATGGCTGAGAACATAAGATCAATTTTAGCTGTCACTGGAAATTAAAAATTATTATTACATAAGTATAAACTATATATATTTTGAAATCTGCTGATTAAAGTAATCTGATTTGATGACTAAATACTTATATAGGATAGTCTATTTCTTTATTATATAATTATTATGTATGTATGGTAATGGAATAGTTCTAAAGATTTAAATGAAATGATATCCAGATGCAGCTAAGCAGTTCCAATGCATTTACTCTGCAATAATATACAGACAGTTAAAAGGTTAGAAATGATGGTAATATGGTAGATACTTTTGGATTCCTTAGCATTAGGTACTATTGCAGTACCTTTATCTATAGATCTTATGAATGGATGGTATAAAGTTAGTGGTAGGAGTAAAGTCCTGGTATGTTTAACATACAGTATCTCAAATGGTATTTGATAATAATGCTGAGCATTATGAAGTTAATTATGAAGTATTGTTAGGTACTGATACCTACTGGCTACTGCCTGTCTATTATAAAGGAATTTAACACATTTAACCAACTTAAAGGAGGGGTTTGGGCGTTTGGCTATATCTTGAAGGTGCTTCACTTGGTTAAGGTTAACTAGGCAATTATAATGTGTCCCCCCAATTCTTCAGCTAGGGCATTTAGGCTGTTGGATGATGACCACTTGTAATGTATATGCCTGGCATTTGTCTGAGGTATAGTATACCTAATATGAAGTGTTGTAAAAAATATATCTATATATATTATATTATATTAAATTTTATTTGATTATATTGTAGATTTTATTATACTTATAAAAAATAAAAGTCACTTTTCTATAAGCTAAAAAAATCAATTCTTTAAAATTTACGATTTTTATTATTTTTGTCTCCAAGTATAAATCAACGTTATGTCAGGCTGATTATTTCAAATTCACATATCCTTGAATACCGGGAGAATATTGCACCTTAACCATATCTTCTTTGATGCAATATCCACATCATCTTATCAAATTCGACATTTTGTTACAAAAAGAATAAAAATCAAACTTAGAAAAAGGTACATCCGTATGAAGAGCAACAAACTATTTTTGTATCAACCATTACAAAAAACGGTGTACTCTTGTACTTTTCACGGTTCCCTCTTGTAACAAATATTATTCCAGAAGTAACAAAACAATATAAAATCGAAAAAAAAACTCATTGTTTCAATATTTGACATTTATGCTTGTTATGCGCCCGAGGCAAGCTTGTGCTTTATGGATACTGTATGGATAGTAGCAGAGTTAAAATTACAATTTTATTTTTTCTTTTGCATTCATTGAGGCTGTACTCTTTTAGTATAGCTCCACAAGCCGTTGTATTGTTTTGCGTATTTTTTGTAACGTACAATGTTGTAACATACTATAAAATCAAAATCCTAATACTAATTAATTAGTAAAAAAATCATCCAAATGATCGCACTTCTTTTAAATCATCATCTCTTTCTAATTTTGTTATTAAATCAAATTATTACCTACTCATTACCTTCTTTAATCTCAAGACTTAGTTGATGTGTATTGAGAATAGCAATCGCATTTTTCCAATGTATTGAATTGCAAAAAAAATTCAACTTGGATTTGAAAAATTACTTTCACATCTAGCACTGCAAATAACCTTAAAGCCAATACTTGTTATACAACAACCATGTATTGTTCAGGTAAATAAATGGTTCCCCAAATCAGTAATCACGCAATTGCATATGTTTCTACAATAATCAACCGTAATTAAATGGATATTATTTTCTGCAGGATCTAAAACTAAAGTTGCCTTTTTAAATGGAAGTAGTACTTTAGCAAATGATTCGTATCATTACAAAAATCTCGCGGATTAAAATGGTTCCAAATATTGCGTGCGTGCACTACGGTATTTAAACTAAATCAATAACTCTTCCAATCTTTTTATTGCGCACAATTAAGTCAACGGCTTTATATGTGTTTTAACATGTTTTAAGCCCACTCTTTTCGTAGCACAAAATTTTGTAAACAGAATTAACTTGTTAAAAAAATGCACTAATAAGTAATAGCATTCGCCATAAGAACTACTCTCTTGAGCAATGGGTGCTTCAATACATCTTTAGAAATTTTTTTTTTTCTTAATTTTCAAAATGGTTGAAATTTTACGTGAAAAAAAAATGTACCGAAAATCTATATTTGACATCCTATTATTCAACCAAAAAAATTGTTACTAGAAAATGGAGGAAAAAAGAGATAAATTTCATAAAATATTTAAATCTTTATAATTAATATAATATAAATAGTCCTTATAACTGATTCCAAGGATTATATATAAATTGTTTATTTTAGCATTGTAATTTATTGATTTTAAAATATTCGATTGCATCTAATAAATTTTTTGTCTGATATTCTTGAAAGTTTTCAATGACTTTTCATTGGAATTGTAACATTCAATCCTTCCAATTCCAATTCCTTCCAATATTCCAATACAGCTAACCCTATTCCGTGCCTCTTCTTTTCCCTATGGAAAAAAATTTCTTAAAAATATATTTAAATTTTAAAATATACTTGAAACCACTTAAAATTTAAAATACACTTAAAAATTGCGGTTTGAGTATATTTTAAGTGTAAATTTTTTATAATTAAATTATATTTAAAAATTGCTATTTTAAAGTAAACAATTTAATAGGATTTACCTTTTTTTTTACTAAAAAGGGCGCTATTTGAATACAAACAAAAAAAATCTTTTATGCAAAAATGCATAATTTAACTTTGAAACTCCGTCTAACGATGGACTCAAACCCGTTGTTGTAGTTGCCGGTACAATGTATGTAAAAATTTAGCAAAAATTTCTATTAATGTAAGGAATGGGAGAAGCAAATGGATAAACGAAAGAACTATAAGAATAATTCACATCCTAATGCGAAAATTTCCCACAATGTATATTTGTGATCAAAAGAGCAATCAAGGACAATTATTATTGGAGGAAATAGGAAATTAAGTTTCAGTTATCTTGCAAATGAATCATTTATAATTGGCTCCCACTTGCAAATTAAACTTTAATTGCTGAATTAGGGAATATTTTTTTTTTCTATAAATACATCGTATCCACACAATTTAGAGATGGTGCTATTTTGAAATTTAACTTCACGGAGCGGTTTTTCATCAAAGAGTTTGAGAAATACTTTCTATCACATGCGGTCTATCACATGCGGATCAGCATTCAGCAATTAATTTAATAATAAAAAAATAAACGGATTGACCCGCTTATTTCTTTTCATTAAAAATTTGAAATTTCGTAAAAATGGTATTGGAATTTAATGACGTTAATGAATTTTCTCAGGTATGTAGTTTCTTTTTTTTTTCAATTAATATTATAAATTAATTAATATCATTAAACATTTTATTTAAAAGCTCATAGAAGATCTTCGAACTTCCTTTGCTAAACATCTTACAAAACCACTAGGATATCGTAAAAAACAACTCGAACAATTATATAATTTACTCGATGAAAACCAAGATGAATTATGTGAGGCATTATATAAAGATCTGCATAAATCTAAAATTCAGTCAATGCTTGCAGAAATAGGAATTGTTAGACAAGAATGCTTAGAAGCGCTTGATAATTTGGACAAATGGGCTTCTCCAGAATATGTCAAAACGAGTATGATATATAAGATAAATAAGTGTCATATTAAAAAAGATCCTATTGGTATGCGGATAATTTTTATAAATGTTATCACGTGATTAATTATAAAAAACTAAATTCAAATTTATTTTTTAGGTACTGTGCTCATAATCGGAACATGGAATTATCCTGTGAACGTCGTATTATTACCATTAGTAGGGGCTATCGCAGCTGGTTGTACTGCAGTAATAAAACCATCAGAAATGGCAGCTAACACTGCTGCAGTAATCACAAAACTCTTTTCACAATATTTGGACAAAAATGCTTACCGAATTGTAAATGGAGGAGCCACTGAGACAATGTCTTTATTAGAATATCGATTTGATCATATATTTTACACAGGTTCCGGGGCTGTTGGAAAGATTATTATGGCAGCAGCTGCTAAGCATTTGACTCCTGTTACTTTGGAATTAGGAGGAAAGAGTCCAGTTATTCTAGCTAATGATGTTGATATTCCTATCACTGCTAAGAGACTCGTTTGGGGTAAAACTTTTAATACTGGGCAGGTTAGCAAAACAAAGACGGTAAAATCTTTTATATTTAAATAAATTCTACTAATGTTGATTATTTATTAATAGACATGTATTGCACCAGATTATATTCTTTGTACACGAGAAATACAAGAAGCTTTAATTAAGGAGATACCCAAAGCTATCAAGGATTCTTTTGGAAGCGATCCGCAAAAATCTCCAGATTATGGCCGTATAATTAATCAACGACATTTGGATCGCTTGTCAAATCTACTTTCACGAACCAGAGGAAAGAAAGTAATTGGTGGCAACTCAGATCGTGATGACTTATATATTGAGCCAACTGTAGTTAGTGATGTACCAAAAGACGATAGTTTAATGCAAGAAGAAATATTTGGACCTATTTTGCCTATTGTTGTGGTTGAAAGCATTGATGATGCCATTAAGTATATTAATGAAAGAGATACTCCGTTAGCTTTGTATCCATTCAGTAAAAATGACAAAACTATAAAATACAGTAAGTGTTAATACGAGAGAGCAACATTACTTTTGAATTTATTTAATTACTTCTCTTTTTAATAGTTTTGGATAACACACGGTCAGGCAGTACAGTTATTAATGATACTATGTTACATGCGTCTGGTAAGCTACTACGCGAAGCTAAATTATTCATTTGTATTTCTGTCTTTTACCTTTTCATTCTTGTTTTAGTGTCAACTCTTCCATTTGGTGGAACTGGGATGTCAGGAATGGGAGCATACCATGGTCGTTATACGTTTGATACATTCACGCATAAAAGAAGTGTAATGAATTCACCATTAGCAATTGAAAAGTTATTAGCAAGCAGATACGCACCGTACAAAGAATCCGACTTAAAATATGCAAGTTATTTTATGTACTCTAAACCTAAGTTTAAGAACAAAAATTATCAGGGAAGTGACGGAGTGCTAAACTTTAAAAATGTAATTGTAATTTTGTGTACGATATTAATTGCTTATATTGCTTTTAATGAATTATCGAATTGAGTTGGTTTCTTAAAAAAGGAAGAGATATTTAGATTTTTTATCCATTTATTTAATTTCTTTCATAAGATGCGTAAATTTATAGTGATATTGTATTTAGTGTCTTTATCGTATAGTTCCAAGCCAAAAAGTTTTTATTGAGTTATAATAATACATTTTAAATAATAAATAATCTTTTTATTTAGTACAATTTTTAAGTATATAACAAAACTTATAAATGAATGACAGAAAGATTTCAAGTGTCTACAACTAGCTTAGCTGCTTCCTTTGATGCTTCTTTTTTTGCGGCTTTCTTTGCAATTTTTTTATATTGTTCGATATTTGGGGCTGATACTTTACATTTACCTAACATTACTAAAGTCATTTCTGTATCAGGTATACTTTTCATAAGTTCTTTTTCTCGTGGTGTCAATTGTGGATCATTTAAAAAGAATGATATTGCTGTCTTACATGCTTTAGAGGAAGATAATAAAGTAAGTAATTAATCAATAAAATATAAATCAAATTCACTTGATAATACTTACCTTTTCCTTTCTTCGTTGATCCGGGAGTTAATTTAACCTTATATTTGTATTTTTGTAAAGAAATATATGGCGCACAAACCGGGACAGCAAATAGTAAATTATCTTCAGGTAATGGTGACCCTGTTAAAGTGTCCAATACCGTCAAACTTTCCTATAAAATGAAAATCCGAATTAAATACCACATTATATATTAGAAGTTAGATTTAATATAAGTACCATTGTTTCAGGTTCCAATACAGTAATATTCTCTTCCTTAAGAAGTTGTCGGATTTCTTCGGCTTCTTCTTCATCCTTTACATCAGAAGCCTAAATTATAATAAGAGAAAATAATGTCTAATAAATATAAATTTTCACGTATTTATGATGAACATTTATACTTACTAATTTTTCCTCATCAATATCTTCTTTATCAGCTTCTGGATCTTGTGAAAGGTTATTTTGAAAATTTTGTTCTTTTTCTGGTTTATTTCCCTTAACTGAATTTGGCACACCTTTGTTTGTAGATTCTTTTTTGCCTTTCTTTCCTTTGTTTTTAGGTGCTTTGTTTGACTATTATAGTGTGAATTTATGTTATAATTAGTTAATAAAGAAATAAAACATCGCAAAGTAGGATTTAAAAAATAATTACTCCAAGCAATTCCATACGAATTGCTCTTTCTTCTTCATCTTGATCAGCATATTTATCTTTCAGCTTTTTCATTTTGCCTTTTTTACCACGTGGAATCTGTGTTGACTTTTTCGTTTGCTGATAAAAAAGGAAAACGTAAATATATATTTATCAAAAAAAAAAAAACTAATTAAGTAAATTAAAACTTTACTTTTTCTTTATCCTCAATATTTGCATCTTTGTTCTTATTAATTTGCTGGTTATTATCTATCCTTCCAGAGTCAGTATCTACTTTGCCTTGGTTTTGTTTTTTCATCGTTTTTTTTTCTTTTACCGATATATATTTCTTTTTCGTGGTCTTTTACCATATAAAATATGATTTCAATTATAAGAATCAATAAATTCAAAAAAAAGAGGTATAGTAAATATGTACCGGCTTTTCATTACTTCCTTCAATTTCATATTGGTCTTCACCATATTCATCTAAATTGTATTTATCCCATAGGGATTTGTCCATAGTAATAGCAGATCGCACTTTTTCGGAAGACATGTCATCATTAGATTCATCTGAACGTTGCTGTTGTAGCTCTTGTACTTTCTCTAGTTCGGGAGAAACTCCGTTAACCTTATGATCTTGTTCTATAATATCTGAACGAAATTCCATAACATCATCTTTTTTTTCCCGAGCTTTTTTGGGCAATGAATAATTCAGTAATCAGCAACTAGATAAATTCTAAAAACTGTTCATTATATATCCAAGTACTTACAATTCATATCTTTTTCGTTTATATAATTATCATTCAGTAAATCATCTTTGATGTTTTGTCCCTATAATATTGAGAAAAGTTAATTTATCATTTATTTCGTCATAATAAGAGTAAACTAATTTCATAAATAATAACATACTTCCGATGTTTGAATTTCTTCGTCTATTTCTTCTTCATTCCTTATTGGACGACGCTCGTGTAAATGGTTTGGAATACTTTGTTCATCCAATCGGAAAAGTAAACCAAAACCGTATACCAAATGAACAGGGGGTAAGAAATTCTTTTTACCTCGAATCATAAAAGAGCCCGTTGTGAGGTACTCACCAGTCGGAGCAGTTTTGGAAACCTAAAGTAAATAACGTTAATATAAATATTTGGCGAATTATTAAAATTAGATATATGACAAACCTGTTCTGCATGAACCCAATAGGCGCTAGTTATTATTTTAGCTTCCCATGCTTTGCTTTGACAAACGGACATGACTCCAGCTTGGAAAAGTGTACTTGGAGGTATTGGTTGACCCTCATTAGGGTTTTTAATAATTACTGATGCAGCACCATGTAATTCAGCATGCACATACACGTCACCTATAAAAAATTTATTGAATTAGCAATGAAAAAAAAGAATATGTATAAAAATAGGAAATAGTTATCGGAATTACCTTTCGTAAGGTATCTCTTTACTAACAGTTCATTTTGTTGCATGTCATGTCCAGCAATAACAAGGTAATTCTCAGAAGAAATAAACCATACAAATTTTTCAAACCATAAAGGTTTGCGGATCTTGTTAATAGATGCCGTAATTTTCGTCTCTTTGAGATCTTGTTTAATTTTCTGCTCGGCACTTTTGAAAGCCTATCAACAAGTTATTAGACAAAATTTTTTGGTACTAAAAATTAAAAACCTTACATTGCTATAATTCATACTTTATCAGCAGCAGCTAACGTTTTTTCTTGTTTAAGCGAAGACTGCTTTTTCATATCATAATACTTTCTGGCATTCGCAAATGCAGATAAATTAATGTCAACATCAATTTTCTCTTGTATTATTGACTGAGATATGTTGTTTTCATCTTCAGATTCAGTATTGGCCGAATCGTAGAAAGCTGCTTCATCTTTTTCATGTTCCCTAAAAAATTTTTAAGGATTACATTAAAGTATTGTGTTATGCTAAATCTCTCACTTAGATAGGTTTAATTCTAATACCTTAATAATAAGGTGATCTGATTTATTTCCAACTTAAATCCAGCAATTGCTTCTGCTATAGGAGTGCCTTTCTTTTTCTCCTCTAACACTAAATTTTCTAAATCTTTCCAATCCATTCCGGAAGCAATAGCGTTTCTTATAATCAAAATCGCTTGATCTACCGTATCCACATTGCTCTCAATCAACCCAGCCTTGCGAATATTTGATAATTGAGAATTTTGAAGATTTTCAACACGTGAATACTGTTCTTTTTTGATGGCCTCTAATTTCTTTAACGCAGCCTTTTCTTGATTTCTTTGCTTAAGAGTTAGTTTTTGACTTTCCATTGAGGAATAATATTCATCGACAGCTAAATCAAACGAATCAAATTCTTTGTATGATTTAGATTTGTGTTGCTCAAAGAGGTAGGGGTTGAATTCATCATAACTTCACGTAAAGTAAGATAATTAGAAACAGATTAATCAATAAAGTTCAAAAGAGATAAGAAAACTCACGTCTCCCAATCCTCTTGCTGTAAACCATCATCTGTTGTGGAATGTTGTTCTGAATGATGAAGCATGATGATATATCCCTTGATAAAATTTAATAACCATCTTATTATATAATGTAAATTTCATCCAGATAAAATTTTGTCAAACGTACCTTTTGTTTAATATTTCCAATTTCTTCTAAAATTCGATCTGCTTCTTTAAACCCTTTTTCTAATTCAATTAAATGCTCCGAATCTAAAACATTAAATATCGTTACTATACACCATAACATGTAAGTAAAAGATTATGCAAAATTAACTAACCATCGGAGATGTCTATGGTTCCAACTTTCATATTTGGATCTATTTGAGCAAAACGAATTGCGTGCTCAGTCAATGCCTGTCCATAACCTATATTCAACATAATTGAAAGCATGAATTAATTCACTATATAAGAAATGGAAATGTTGTGTAGTATTAACATATAATAAGATTATTCAACCTACTCAATTTATTATTCAAAACCTTTCTTAATAATTCTTTAGATTCTTTGCTAGATGAAGTAGTTAATGCTTTTTGTAGTCGTGATCGTGTTACTGGTTCAGTAACACGCGCAACAGAACTAACATCATAAGTTTGCCCAACTGCCATTTTTTCATTTTCTTTAGGCTGAACAACACGTAACAAAGTCAAAATGGTATAATCCTGATCGGTAAAAATAATATTACCCTATAATCCGATTATTTCGATCAATGATTGACGTTAACTTACGAATCTCATAAATATACTTTTGATATAGGAAAAGACATGAATATAAAATTACCGATGCGTAAAATTCTGCTATAATATGATATGTGGTGCCCTCCCCATAACCCGCAAATTCAAAATCAACAATTCTATCAACACCAAGTTGTCTGACGTTGGTCAATCTTCTTGTTCTGATGTGTTTTCGTAACTTAATAAAGAAATACCGTGATCTCATATTTAAGTATCTTAAATAACATCAATTATGATATTCAAAGGTTTAATTTAATATTATATATACCTTCATACAAAAATGCGAAGGTGTCATCGACTTATCACGAGAATATTGTGTTGTATGAATTCGAATTCCAGATTCAATCAACAAAAGTTCCTTTTTGTCTGGCTTAATTGTTCAAAGTATAAAAAGTTAATAAAATGCTAAGCTCTGGATATAATCAAGAAATGCATTGAAAAACACCTTTGAAAATTTGAAAAGATAAGTTTTTGGGTTGATATCGTAAACATTCTGTAACCTAAGGCCAACGATCCTAATAAATTGAAAGAAAAAGAATATTAAAATAACAATAGATCCAAGGCGAATTATTATGCTCCCTATATTTTAAATACCTTTCTTTCAAATCGGATACTGTTGCCCGGACGTCGAGTGCTGAAAACCTTTGTTTCATTTTTAAATAATTTTGCGATTGAAAAGTAGACGGGGTCTCTAAAGTTTTTACAGGCTTTATAAATACTGCTGTATCTACTTTCTGACTATGTAAGAATAACCTGATCTCTCTTCCAAATTGATTTACTTGAGAAGTTTTTCATATAGATTGGTGGTTTTTATCAAAAATTATGTTGCACAAAAGAATAGCCCAGTTTAGATTAAAGACACGTGTGACTTTTTCTTATTATTAACCCGTGACTTAATATTTGACAGAAACAAATAATGATTATGTTATAGAAAAAGAAATTTTTCTTAAGTATTAGATCTGAAAATGCATTGAAAGGTGAGAAAGAATATGAAGAGATAAGAAATTAATCTAGAGCAATAGTTCTTTATCTTCAGCATAAAACCTATATTTAATCTTTCATTTAAATTTGGAAATCATTTTATTTGATAGTATAATAATGCAATATAGGCAATAGCGATTATTTTATTGTTATTATTTAATTGTTAAAAACTACATAGTATTAGTTGATAATTAGATGCAATTAATTCATTATATCAAATTCTAAGTTTACATATTAATTTTCAATTATAAAACCCTAACGAAAATCTGATTTATATCAGCTGTTTTCTTCTTTGAATCCGTCTTCCATCTTTCAATTAAGAAATCGACAATGAGATGGATTATAAGCTGGAGGCTCCCAATATTCATCAAAACACTCACTTTTAATTGTACGATGCTTTTTTACTTTTGAATTCTTAGCCACTTCCATTAATCCACTTGATATTTTTATACAAGGATGTCCTAAATAGATACAAATTCCAATCAAGTGTAAAGTGTATTGAACATCTTTTTGAGCAATACCAGTTTGGTAAGCAATATCATCAATCGAAATTTCTTCATTTGCTTCATTAGCTTTTAGTAATAACTCAGTAATTGCTTCTATCCAATATTGCTGATAAGATAATAAACCAAGATCTGATAAAGGCTCTTCAGGTGCACCAACTTTATCTTGCATTTTTGATATTGTATATGAAAATGCTATTAAGAACCTACCATAACCTTTTCTTTGATGTTGAGGCAATGTAAGAATACATGCAAGATTATTATTCATATTATACTTTTCTTTTGAGAAATACCCAATTATACAATATCCAATATCATTATAGTAACATAATATATAAAATAGAAATGGTAAAGTATCATAAGCAAGTAACTTATGATCAAGAAACAGCTTAGAAAGTAAGCATAAGTTTTTACAATAAGTTTGTTGTCTCTCCCCATCAATTTCAAACATGGCGAGATTCTCTACTTCATCCTTGTAAATTTGATTTCCAGGAGGATGAAATAAATTGCATTTCGTCTTATGACGTTTGAATTGAAATTCGCTCATGTAATAACTCAAGCAAAACTCACAAATATATATAATAGGTGCATCTTTAAATTCTTCAGGATATGGTGAGAAATACCAAGGTTCAATCAGGTCTTCTCCAATTTGAATTTCTTTGATATTTTTTACACGTATTTTAATTGGCTTATTACTCATGCCACCAGAAGTAATTTGTGAGTTATTCTGAATTACTTGTGTAGTCAAAGATTTGACTATTTTTGGGCTTGAACTAATCTTACAAGGTGAACTGTCAGATGTAATTGAAGATAAAGGAGTTGAACATCTTAAATTTGGGACTTCATCACATATAAAACTCGAACCACTATAATCATTCACTTCTGAAGAAACTGGTATTTGTAATGTAAGTGATTCTGGACTATAAAATGAATCACTCTGTGAAAATTTGTTTTTCACATGAGTTTCTGAAGTAGCAAAAAAATCATCCTGAGAATCTTCAATTATCATAGCAGTTATTTTTGCATCAAAAATCGCGTTATCTTGATGTACTTTTCTCTTTTTAGGTAATTTGATATCTATCTCTCTTTTAGTATCAATTTGATCAGCTCTTACCCATTCATCAAGTCTTCTATTATAAAACGCGTACGTAATATAATATTCGGGAACATTATCATCACTAAATTTAACAGCAAGAACTTTTCCTACTCGATAATTTGGTTCATCCTCTAAGTTATTTTTGACTGTCACGTAATAATAACTACCAATTGTGATTTGTTCTTTAACTGGAGTTGTTGAACATGACTCACGCTTTTTTGAAGGAAGGCTAATAGAGTCTCTCCTTGATCTTAACCTCATTTTATTAATGGTAGATAGATCTGCTAATACATAGAATCAAAAAATAAATGAATTTTTTTCATTCTTAATGCCGCAGCATATATGAATGTAAATTCCTTTGTATCGTCAAATTAACCAAAAACTGTCAATATTTTTGATCTCATATTTAAAAATTACTTATGAATATACCTCAATAAAGCGGATAATATTTGTTAGACAGAGTCAACAGAAAACCACCACAATTTTAACCGCAGTTTCGAAATGTGAGAGCTCCTTGCCTTAAATATAATGCGGCACAGCCGATCACTGTCGTACATAGTTTTTATAAAATAATTATTAGCTTATGTATCTTCACTTTCATATTCAACATTTGCTATCGATTGAAAACGATGTCTGATAAGTATGTATTAAGACGAATGTAGTTATACTTTAAATTCTTATAATACTTACGTAAATTTTGTAACAGCGAAACCGAGACTAAAGCTATTACCATTCGTACCGGTAACTGTACAAACTAGTGAACTATTTTTGATAAAAAATCTTTTTTTAAAAGTTAACCGTTTTTTTTTTTATTAAGACTAATTGTTTTATTTTTTTAGCTGGCTTTGACGCGCGCTTTCCAAATACTAACCAAACTAAACATTGTTGGCAAAATTATGTAGATTATTTTAAATGTATTAAAGCGCGTGGAGAAGATTTTGCTCCTTGTCAACAATTTTTTAGAGCATACCATAGTTTGTGTCCTAACGATTATGTAAGTGTTCAAAAGGAAAGAAATTCGATATTATACAATTATTAATTATTCTAGGAGAGGAATATTTTAATTTCGTTTATTTTAATTGTAATATACATATACTTTTTTTTAAAAAAAACAAAAAAATCAAAAAAAAAATCCATCTTTTTAGATTTCAAAGTGGGACACTCAACGAGAAGAAGGAAATTTTCCAGTTAAACTCGATCCTTAATAAATAATCCTTTGAGATCTAAATCTTTAATATTCAACGTAAAATTTGATGAATGGTCATTAAAAAAAAAAGTTACAGTTCTTTAATAAAATTATTTATTAATAAAGTTAATCCTTATCAATACTTATCAAATGAGAATATGCTATTTGCTAATAAATTATTGGTTAATCATCATAGCATAAAATCATAAAATCATAAACGGATCTTCAAAAACTTTTATCGCTTCTTTTTTTCTTGCTTTCTTGTGAATAACGAGTTTAGCATCTTTTTTTTTTATTGAAAATTAAACTCTTTTTTATTTATTTTATATAAATATTTTTAATTTAAAGATAACAAATAATTAAAGATGAATATTTTCCGGCTTGTAGCAGATTTAATGCATTTGGCGTCTATTTTTATTTTACTATTAAAAATTCAAAAGACGCGGTCATGTGCTGGTAAGTTTGAATTTTCTTAGAGGAAAGAAAAGCTTATGGGAAGTTGATGAATTTTCAACAAAAATCTATAGAATCAAATTCCAAGACTTATTTATTACATTAAATTAAATCTCTTATTAGTCTATAATGTCCAATTTTTATTTAAAAACTAATACACGTTTAAAATTAATCTTATTGTCTTTTATAGGTATCTCATTTAAAACTCAATTACTTTATGCTATTGTATTTGTCACAAGATATCTCGACTTATTTACAACATGGATTTCATTGTATAATACAATAATGAAAATATTTTTTATTGCATCATCTATTTATATTTTGTATTTAATGAAATATAAATTCCGAGCTACATATGATCCCATTTTGGATACTTTTAAAATAGAGTTTTTATTAGGAGGAAGTGTAATATTGGCTCTAATATTTAATTATGATTTTGTACCTATGGAGGTAAATTAAAAAAAATTTTCTTTTTGAAGATTATTCTTTTACATGCTCTTTGGCGAGGAAACTAATCTTTTTTTTTCTTCGACAATTAAAGGTTTTATGGTCATTTTCGATTTTTCTTGAATCAGTTGCAATTCTTCCACAGTTATTTATGTTAAGTCGTACGGGAGAAGCAGAAACAATTACTACACATTATATATTCGCACTAGGAGGATATAGAGCTCTTTATTTGTGCAATTGGTTATGGAGATATATATTTGATGGACATGTCGAAGTATATGCATGGATTGCTGGTATAGTTCAAACTGCTTTGTATAGTGACTTCTTTTATATTTATTATACAAAGTAAGTATTTTGATATATACTTCTAAATATTGCAAAGCATTAAATTTCATTAAGCAATTTACTAATAATTTTTCTACTACAGAGTGTTACACGGAAAAAAATTCGAATTACCTCAGTCAGTATAAATAATAATTTAATATTGAAATTTATTAAGAAAATATTATTATTTTTAAATTTAATCAATAAACATTATATTATTAACAAAAACATTGCATTTTTATTTTAGGGGTGTTGTATAAAACATCTTTATTTACAAGTTTAATTGGATTTAAATGAAATAGTTTTTGATTTCAGGTTCTATCATTAATAATATTTTGTTATAGTGAGAGTTTTTTTTTATTTTTATGTATTTGACAATCATTTTCAATATAAATTATTGTTATTTTAAAAAAATGCGTATTTTTCTTTAGTGTATAACTTATTTAGTTTTCGACGGTTGTAACCAGATTATCGCCTATCTGCTATATCACTTGTGTGTGGCGTAATAGTGAAATAATGATGACGTACAGCTTATTACGCCATATATCAATATTTAATATTAATATAATAATTAAAACTTAGTTCCTTTTCGACTTTTAAATAATGCAAATAAAAAAAAAATATTTATTATTTCCCTAAATTTTTTATTTAAAAGAATTTTTTTTTTCCTCAAAGAAAAAAAAAATTATATATATATATATAAAGATGTTCATTAAAAAGATTTCGACAAATTCTTCCCTCAATCAGATTTTTACAAGAAATGCGAAATTAATTACTAACAAAAAGACTAACATTAATAATCTATTATTCGGAAATAATATTCGTCAATCATCATCATCTTCACAAAAAGAAACTTCTCATTTTTCTCGAGGTCAAGTCGATAACATAACTGATATTAATCGACCTCCACCGGGACTTGATGCACCTATTATCAAAAATGCCGCAAGGGTAAGTTGTAAGCGGGTTGGATTAGTTTTAGAATTATATATGTATTAAAGGAATATTTGATTTACAGGATAAAGAAAATCAGGAAGCAAAAGAATATGATCCTGATGATGCACCTACTACGGTAGATAGTCAAGCTCCCGCAGCTTGTAAGTTTATATGATTTTGATTTATTACAATAAATTTTATTTCATGATTAATTTTGGTTATTTTTAGCTGAATCTACTAAGCCAGCACAAAATTTTGATCCAAAAGAAAATAAATTTATTGATGCTAATTCTGCGAGCAAAGAATATCAGGGTAAAACCAATGAAAATGAATCTGATTCTGGTGGTAAAAAAATTGGTGATAAGTATGATGATGTGATTACGGAATTGCCTAGTGAACAAGGCAGTGGATAATCATTTTTTTTAAGCATTATATGATTTTGATCATTGCTTTTAAAATTTCAATTTGAATTCTTATAGTAAAATTGAATGAACCATTTAATACTTAAAATAGTATACCAATTAACTTAAATTCACATCTTTTATACCATTTGATGATAAAAATAATTCTTTAATAAAAAAAAAAGTTTGAAGCCCTTATTATAAAGAATTGAATAAAAAAAGAAGCATTATTTTTTTTTAAAAAAACTTTTTCGATTTAATAATAATAATTAATAAAACTAATAAAATCCTTACCAAAAATAAATAATATGAATAATAATAATATATAACAAAATATAACAACAACAGCAATAATAAATTCTATCTATCATACAACTAAATAATTTTTTAATGAGAATAATAAGAAAAACAATACAATTAATATTTATATATATATATAATAAGGAAAGAGTAAAGATACTAGTAAAGCTATTTTTTTGGTTTTTTTGAGTATGAATGTATTTATGAAAGTGATTAATGAAAGTTGTAAATGTGTATGAAAAATACATAATTACATGTAACAAAATAATAAATATCTACATGTTCTGAATGAATGAAAAAGAAATATCGAACAAAAAAAACTCGTACATATAACCATAACCACCATCAGCATTCTATCTATAATTCCCATTACCTATTATCTTAATGTCTTATTTTAGTGTATTTTTTTTTTTCATTTCTTAATAAATTTTCCTTCATTGATCCAAAGAAAGTAATAACTTGTTACCAATTTTTAAAGCTTTATTCAGAGCAGCTTCATCTTGTAATCTTACAAATTCGCCATTGCTATCTCTATATTTTAATTCGTCGAGATCACCAAACCGATCAAACAATTTCTTTTGGAATCTCGAAAAATTCATATCATCTTTGCTCAGAAGAATAGCGTATAAATCCCCACGATATTCTATTTTAATTCTTAAACCTTCCAATTTATGCGGGGATGTATATGTCGGTGAAGGTGTTGAAGTTGAATCATTCGAACTTTCATCATGAACACGCGATGATCTCATAAACGGAGGCTGTCCCCCAGAAGTGAACGATGAGCCGCCTGTATTATGTTTAAAATTTCCATTAAGAGAAGGTTGTTTTTTGGGTTGTTGAAAAACGTTATAAGATGAGGGCTGATATTGCGTAGATGACATTGGAGGGGTAGGATCAATTGGAGAGGAGTCTAAACCTAATAAAGAAGCTTTTCCATTTTCACCAGCTACTTCACCGGGTTGTCTTGGATTATCAGTTTCCACATCATCACTTTTTAATCCGAATAAATCATTCATTAAAGGATCTGACAATATATATCCTGGTAAAGTTAACAACTCTTTAACATAAACATCTAAATCTGCTCTTCTTTGAGATGTAATCATATCATTAACATATGATAATGGACCTGGCATAAATGGTAAAATACGTTGTTTTCCTGTACGTCCTGCTTCCTCTCGAAATTTATTTAAAAGTGATATTTGAAATTCATAAAAATCTTCATATAATCTGTATAAAAATCTAAAACGTCCTGTAGCCATTTCGACTCTAACCACAAACCAATATTTATCATCTTTAAAATGAAATGATTCAACTGAAGCCGAAATTATATCATTAATATACCCTTCGTTTACAGGTAAAGTATCAGAAGCATCAGAATTTCTATTATCATCTCCATTAACTTGACCATAATAATAATCAACATCATTATTATCATTATAATCATCATTATCGTTATTATTATTATTAAAATCAATACTTGTTTGAGGGGAACTTGTATTATTAGAGAATTTATCAAACGTTACTGGAGATAAATTAACAGGATCCATTCCTATAGGAGCTAATTTTACATCTTTAGAAAAATCTAAACGACCTAAAGAAATACTATTTTCTTGATAATCTTGAGTCATTTTTTTCCATTCCTCGACTTTTGGAACCACCGATTTATCCATTAGTTCTTGAACATTTTCTACTGCTCTACCAGTTGAATGATCCCTTATTTCAATAAAAGATACGGGAATAAGTCCAGGACCTCCTAATCTTCCAATAGGTTTGGCGACAAACCATTCATGATTTGATTGAGCAATTACGATAATTGGTTCACCCGCTTTAGCATCCAATTCATCGGGACGTTCAGCAACGAAATCATAAAGTACAATACCATATAATGGTTGAGGTTTATTCCCTCCAGTTACACCAAAATTATATGATGAATCTAATAAAGGAGTTCCACTCATTCTTCCAACTTTTTCTAATACTTGAAAATAGGAAACAGGAACTAAACCTTGTTTATTTGTTGCAGGATTACATGCTTCATACCAATCTGGATCATTTTCATTACCAACTACATGAAAGAAATCACCTTTAGAAAATGATAATTCTTTAGGGCCATTCGCATCATAATCATATAATGCTTTTATGACTTTTTTTGGAGGAAGAATTGAAGGTGGTGCTTTTGTTGGAATAGCAATAGGAGTCGAAATTTTATCTTTTGTAACAGACCTACGGAAATCCAAAGGTTTAAAATTTCTAGGAACTTTTTTCATTTTTTTTAATAAAAGAAATTTTATTTAAAAATTAGGAATGATTTTTAGAGTAATTTTGCAAATTTGTTAACAAGAACTGATAAAATTGCAAAAAATGAGATCCAGATAAAAAAGAATGTTGGCTTAGTAATTCAAAAAAATTACGTACATTAATAAAATAAATTATTTTTTTTCTTTAAAAAAAATAAAAACTTACTATAAAGAGAGAATTTTTTTAATTCAATTAATTGTAGGTTCAAATTTGCATAACACCCAACGTAAATTTATTTACGGTAAACCAATTCAAATAGGTAAACGTAGATTTCTCCTTTTTTTTGAAAAAAATAGAGAAAAGGAAAAAAAAATCCAATTGTCAAAGTTACCATACATGGATTTATTTCATATTGTCATTCCACAATGTGAAACATTGGAAAAAACCGGTCTTTTATTTACAAAATTAGTTTAGTTAGATTTCTCGTATAACATTCATAAAACTATTTCATCATACCCATTTTCTTGTTTATAAATTCTATACGTCTAATTAAAAAAAAAAAAAACATCATTAATTTTATTTAACCATTAAACTGACAATAACTATATTTTTATAGCTACATATTTTATCTTTAGTCGAAAAAGATACGTTATTTTAAAGTTCTAAAACTTTCTTTCTCTTGTTTTATTTGTTACGTTTTTTTATATTTCTAGCGCACAATAATTAAGAGATACTTGAAAGTCTAGAAGAATAGAATGCAAATTCTCCGATTCTCTATATGTAACATCACGTGATTAATAATAAGTTTCGTTTTTTTTAAAGCGCGAAAAAAAAACACGAAATTGTTTGCATAAGGTACATAAGGTAACAAATAAGCAACATAGGGGATAGAGATTTACTTATTTATAAGGGATTTACAAAATTCGATCATTGTAATCACGTTTCTATATATCATATCTCAGTCAAATATCTAATGCAGCATGTCCATTATATTGTCACACAAAAATCAGCCACACAATTTTGGAATTACTTTCTTAAAAATATAATTGACAGGTTACTACGCCTAATTTAGATGTGGAGATTAGCTAGATTAAATATGGTGCGATCGATCTCGGTAGCCGGATTCGTTCATTTTTATCAGAATATTAAAAAAGAATATTACTATTCTTTGGTTATAGTAGATATTGTCTAATATTGAAAAATTAAATTGTACTACGATAAACAATAGTTTATAATTTCATTTTCATGTGACAGTTTGTGATTTGCTTTTATTATGCCACGTTTTTTTTTTAGTTTCCGAGTGCACATGTTTATATGCAAACGAAAATCAGTTGTTTCTTTTCCCAATAAACTAAAAAATGACGCAAAATACTCAATAATGCAAATAGTACGATTTAGTTAATTAGCCAATTTTTGGGGATAATCAAAAAAAAATTTTTTTTAAGGAAAATTTTTCAAATTTTTTTTTTAATGTACAACAGTAATCGAAGAATCTTTTGGGGTTCAAAAAAGATTGTCTTTTATTAATGTACTCCTTACATTCATTTTAAAATAAATATGTATATATATATATCGGGAAAGTATAAAATGAATTCATTTTTGATCTTAAAAAAAAAAATTTTCTCTTTTTCTTTTTTTTTCGATTATCATTTTCATTATAATTTCATTTGTATATAAATTAAAAAGAATATGGCACCTCCTAACACAGAAAAGTTTCAATCTGAATTAACACATCGTCAATCATCATCATCCGCAATAAAATTTGAACATGATTATTTACCACCAAATTTCACTATTAAAGAACTTCGACAAGAAATACCACCACATTGTTTTGAAAGAGATACGCTAAAATCATTTGGTTATACTTTTAAAGATTTGGCCATCGTTGGGGCTTTAGCTTATGCTGCTACTTTTATAGACTCTCATCTACCACTCGCTTTACGATATATAGCATGGCCAACTTATTGGTTCTTTTGTGGGGCTTTTGCTACAGGAATTTGGGTGATTGCTCATGAATGTGGTCACCAAGCTTTCTCCCCTTCGAAAAAAATCAATAATACGGTTGGATTTATACTTCATTCAGCTTTATTAGTTCCTTATCATTCATGGAGAATTTCTCATTCAAAACATCATAAACATACTGGTCACGTGAATAAAGACCAAGTCTTTGTACCTAAAACTAGATCACGTTTAGGTTTACTTTCGAAAGATGTAAATACTCTGCAAATGAATCATTCTGTACTTGAAGATACTCCTTTTATAACTTTAATAAATTTAATTGGTCAACAACTATTTGGTTGGCCTTTATATTTAATATTCAATTGTTCTGGTCAAGTTTATGATGGTCGTTGGGCAAATCATTTTAATCCTAATTCACCTATTTTTGATCCTAAAAATTTTACGGATATTATTATTTCAGATATTGGTATCATTATTGGTTTATCAGCTATCTTTTATTTCTCTTATATTTATTCCTTTATTACCGTTGTTAAATATTATTTGATTCCTTACTTTATTGTAAATCATTGGCTTGTCTTAATCACTTTCCTTCAACATACTGATCCTAAATTACCTCATTATCGTGAAAATCAATGGAATTTTGTTCGTGGTGCAGTTTGTACAGGTAAATATTTACTTTTTTCTTTTTTTCTTTTTGTCAAGATTTTTTACTAATTTTATTATTTTACAGTTGATCGTCATATTGGTTTTCTTGATTCAATCTTTCATAGAATTACTTCAACTCATGTAGCCCATCATTTATTTAGCACAATGCCTCATTATCATGCTGAAGAAGCTACAATTCATATTAAAAAAGTACTTGGACATTATTATATTTTTGATGATACTCCAATATTTAAAGCACTTTGGAGAAGTTTTGTTTCTTGTAAATTTATTGAAGATGAGGGTGATATCATTTTTTATAAAAATTAAAAAGAAAAAGAAAAAAAGAAGAAAGACACGTATTTTAAAGACTATTATATTATATATATTTTGTATAATCATATTTTATAAATAAATCTTTTCTCATTACATGAATTCATTGTGTTTACACAACATACACATGCAGCGTTCAAAAACAATAATTTAAAAATATTGTATGTTTATATATTTAATCTATAAATAATTTCATCTAATTGATTATTAAATTAATATAAAATTGTTTTTATAATTTATTTATTCAATTTTTTTTTTTATAAAAAAAAAAAAAATACTTAAAAAAAAAAAGTATACAGCACATTATTATTCACAACCAAAGATTACTAACCCGAAAAAATATATATATTTTAAAATGTTTTTTTTTGATTAACAAAATTATGAATGTTAGATATTTTTTTTTGGAATCTTAAATGAATTAATTAATTATACTTCCCGAATTTGCATTCTGATCCAAAATTTTTTTTTTTTTTACTGGCTATCTTTTTTTTTCGTCAAAATGTTCTGCTGTTTTACGGTAAAAAAAAAAAACAAAAAGCTATTTTTTTTTATACCTTTTCCCGTCCGAAACTCATTTATCAAGTGCAGTATAGTATAGTCACGCACACCATTTCTTATTAAAACTAAAGGGAAGACTTTTAATATTCAATCAACAATATTAACAATGTTCTGTAATATGATCACATTTAGCCCGAAATACCTGTCCAATACTTAATTTTCTTGTATTAACTATACAATTATTTTCCTTCCTTTTCAATAATTAAACGGATTAAACGTTCATTAAAAAATCGGTCGAATTCTAACGGGGCAAAATGCGTAACGATTTTTTGTTATGTACGATCTAATCTTATACGTACATTGTGTTAATTAATAATATGGCAAAGGTACAGTTGAATTGTCTCCTGTGCCACCGTTATTTCCACCAGTACTAGAGTTATTGAATGACGTGTTAACTCGCTTGCCTCCATTATTACTTATCCCCATAACATCTGATATCAGCGGATGATTATCAGCAAACATATTAACATCATTCCCATCATTATGTAGCAATACTTGCTGTTGCTGTTGCTGTCGTTGTAAAGCAGATAAAGATCCTGCAGATGAAGAAATTGAAGAAATTGAAGGAATTCTTGGAATCGGTAAACTAGAGGGTAACGTTGGTGATGCATACTGTGATCCAAGAAATGATGTCCAATCATCTAGATTTGCATTGTGAGGAATACCCCAAAACCCGGAATTTAACGGTTCAAATGTATTATTTCCGACGCTATTATTTGATGCCATACCCGGAGCAGCGTAGGGATCCGTATCACCTATTGTTGGTTGATTTTGTGGATCGTTCGTGTTTGATGTCATGTACCTAAATCCGAGAGTATTATTAAACATTTGTGCTGACTCAGGTAAATCATGTCTTAACTGTTGCCTTGCAGGTTGTTGTTGAGTAAACTGTGTTGCACTAAATTGTGTAGGTTGAGGAGCATGATTAAAACTTAATACCGATGGTAATCGTTGGTAGGTTGTAGATGGGTTTATTGAGGAGGGAACTGTATTAAATTGAGGCGGAGGCGGAGGCGGTGTTATTGTAGAATTATCGTTATTATTGTCATTTTCTGATGACGTAGGTTGATTATATTGTGCACGGTATCGAGCCTGCCTCACATGTCGATCAACAACTCCGACAGGTGGAGGTTGTTGATTTGTATTATTGGAAGAATTTACACGTTTCCTTGACCCACGAGATCCATCTATATTTGTGCTGCCTTTCAGGCTTGAAGAAGAATCCAATTGTACATCCTTTAAATCTACTAATCCATTTAAAAGATCAACATATTTGTGTGCTGTTGGCCAAATATTTTTTAATTCATTCAATACATTTATTGATTTGGCAAGATTAACTTTTGCGGGTTGAGATATAGAATTATCTTCTTGTGTAGCATTATATGTGTGAATAACACTAGCTGTGAAAACACAATAAACAACAACATTTAATGAATGCCTTAATATATTACGTTTCATTAATGTTTCCGCTATCTCAGTAATAGCGTTTGCAGCCTGAGAACATATATTATGTGATGATTGTTGTCCTGCTGAATAAGGTTGATGTAATAACATTAAAGCAGAATAATAAAGTATGTGAAGAACGAGTGTAGGTGAATCTGAAGGTTGATCTGAAGAAGGATTATATCGTAAATGTGGAGGTAGAGATATATACCATGAAGTAAGGGAAGAGTCCAAAATGGACAGAACAGTATCGGTTGTCATAGAAACATGTGTACTTCTAATAGCATATACATTCTGTATGACTCGACCCATAATTTCACAAAGTTTCAATAAATGATTAAACCGAGATACAGAATGCGCTCGACAACCGGAATTTTTATGAGACAGATTTGAATTATTTGATGACACCGGTGATCCTATTAAACTGTTATTACTTGACGATATTGGGGATGAAGTTGATGAAACTGTTACGTGTTCCATTTTAAATGGAAGTGGTTCAAATTCATCTTCCTCTTCCTCTGAAGGATGTGCTGCATCAACATCCTTTTCATCAATAGCTAATGGTCGACCCAAATGTGCACTTGGTATCCTACATAATTATTAAAATTGGGTTAGGAAAAAACATATACATATATATGAAAAAAAATTTAAAATTCTAAATTCTTATCAATTTAAAATGTATTTACCTATCAAGCACAAAACAAGCCCAAAATACTCGTTTTTGTTCTTCCCGTTCTTCACGAGTCAAATTAATTGGATGCCATTTCTCATTATTACGATGCATTCCTAAATCTTGAGCCATACGAGCAGCCATACCGGACCAAAGCCAAGCTCTTGTGACTTTACCAACACCATATTCCCTTAAAGATAAAGCAAGCAAAGCTTGAATAGTGGATACACGTGCTTTATCATAATCGTTGTCAAGCAACGCCTTTGCACGATCAAAGTAAATATCACCAGCTGTTGTATGATCCTCAGGAATTCTTCGAATATCAATTCTATCAGAGAATAAAGCAGCAAATGAATAAATTGCATTTAATAAAAGATGAGGTAAATGATTTTTATCTTTTAACTGATCAAAAAAGCGTGGTTTGTAAATAAAAGGTAATATAGGGTGCACATGAGTAAAAAAAAGTTCTAACAAATGATCAGATATTTCTTGAGAAGGTAATTCTGTTAATTCTGATCGTTTTAATAAATCGAAATTTTGAGTAGAAGCAATTACTTCACCCTGGTGACTCCAATTTGAACGATTTTTGATTGATAAAATACCATCCTTATATTTATCACTTTTTTTCAATAGATAAAGCCCACTACTTCTACCATGATATCTAACTTGTTTGTTTTCGTCAATACTAAGAATACCCATAACTTCATTTAAATCATCAATTATTGGACTATCTTTACCATCTAGTGTCGGTAAATTAGTATTTAAAACTCCAGATTGTGAACTATCACTAGAAGTAGATGATGAACTATTACGATAAGATGTGAAATCAGCTTTATGTTGAGAACGTAAATCATCATGCATTAATTCTGCTAAAACAGCCTCAGCTCTTGGATCATTACTATGAACTAATCCACCTAAAAGAGATTCCATTCTATGTAATCGAGTTTCAATAGCTTCAATGTAACCTTTTGGAGGTCCCCTAACAAAATAATAAATAATTTTAATATTAAAATAAGATCATGAAGGAATTTTTAAATTTTAAAATGGTTCACCTCTTCTTCGTTGTATCATTATATGTACATTCTAAGTTAAAGGCAGAACAGTTACCGCAAGTTGGTTGAATACCATCACACTAAGTTATTTATATAAAATTTACGAACCAAGTAAGTAAAAAAATTAACTTTAATAAAGAAAGTTTAGAGATTAAATAAATACCTTCACTTTCTTGCGACGACAAGAATCACAAGCTTTAGAAACGCGTTGTCTTTTGTAAGGAACGTCGTCAGGCATATTGACTATATAGGGAAAGAAAAAAGCTTTTTCTGGGGCAAAAATATTTTCCGGTGTTTGTATATTTATTTTTTATAATTATATCGTGGGATTTTTGAAAGAAAAAAGTTTCTAAAAAGAAGAGAAATTCAGATATATTTTTTTATTTTTTTACTATATAATTTCACTATTTTGGTTACTGTCGTACGACATAAATCAATTAAGGTTTCGATGGTAAAAAAAAATAAATTATCAGGTTAGATTTTGGCTGAGTATATGAAATTTGAGAAATTTGGTAATTTTTATCCATTTCTTGTGTAACGCAGTTTAAATTAGCTGCATTTTAACGATAATAACGATTATCGTGAATTTTTTCCAAATAAATTTCGGAAAATTCCGAATTTCTCACGGTCCAATGACAGGCTTAATAGCTTTTGTGTTGGTTCCAAACTACTATAAATAAAATTTTTCGTCCCGCTCTACCCGTATTATATTATTCACGTGATACACATGAATTAAATTAAACAAATGGATCCGAATAGATCCGATAATCCTAATATTAAATCTGATCCTCTAAATAAAGTTTGGTCTTATAATTTCCAATCTGTTAATTTTAGATGTATTAGTGAATTTCTAATTTTTTTAAAAAAAAATGAATTACTATAATAAAAGCAAGAATCTTATTGGTGTCCTTAAGAATGTCATTTGACGAACGGATTAACTTCAATCTAAACCTAAATGGTCGAATCCGATTACATTTTATTAATACCTCTCCGACAGGTAAATGCATATTTGAATTTTAACAGAATTTTTTGTCGATTGTGACTCATTATTAAATAAGGATATTCCAAATACAAATAATCTTTTAATCTCAATGAAAAAATTAACGATTGTTTCCATGAAAGGAAAACGTGAAGAGTTTTCGGGATTTTTAAACATAAAAAAAATTCATAATGTCACATGGAATCTAGAAATTTTTTTTTTTTTTTTTTAAAAAAAAAAAAAAAAGGTCAACAATCCAGAACTCAATTATGAATCACAATTTGTTCAAAAGTGTCAAAATTACAATGTTATAATATCATTGTGACACAATCTGAGGCTAATTATATCACGTGAAGAGTTTTGTAATACAGCTTTATTAATATTAAATAAATAAAAATTTTATATTTAGAATAGAATTGAATGAAATAAGGAAGTCTTAACCGTCAAAAATATTAAAATGTGATACATTCTTTTTTTTTAATATAATAAAATATATTGTATATTCCTTCCTTAATTTATATTGAGATGAGACATTTGAGAATCAAATAAATATTAAGTTTTTCATTCTCATGTATTTGGAGTCTTACAAAATGATGTTATCAGCTGAATAATAAAAATTAATTACGAAATTAAAGGCGCGAGTTCATCTATTATATAAACTTGCATGCTGTCAGTCAAATTGTTAGCCCATGCCAAGTCAAGTTCTAAACCTGTCCTTTGATGCATACTTTGGTTGCAAAATTTCTTGTAAACGGGTTTTAGGAGTTGGTCACACCACATTTGTCACAATATCACAATGAAAAGTATAGCACGGTTTTCATTACACACACAAATTGTGTAACTACTGACAAAAAATACGTATTACTGCGTAAAAAAAAAAGAGCGTAGTCAAATTCTCGTAATGAATGAAGCCCTTTGTCCTGATTTTTTTTTTCCAGAAACCTAATAATCTGTCCAATCATATATCGCAAAGCCACTGATTGTGTAACGGTAAATGGTGTACAGTAGGGGTAAGTCATCATCATTCAGTAGGTTTTTTGTTGTTGAAAAAAAACAGAGTCCTCATCAATCTCATCCAGGGGTCGAAAAAAAATGTATAAGAATTGAAATTGTTTTATCGACTTCTTTTCTTGTTGTTTAAAATAGTTCTAAACGAATACATCATTTACAACTCTTTAATTTTATTATACCAAAATCTTTTATTTTGATCTTTGAAAAACGGAAACTATATTTTCTTTCAAAGAATTAAATAAAGATGACCAAGCCAAATGGTAAAAAAGCTCCTTCTACAAGAAGTACCAAGTCTACTGAAAGTAATGGAAGGAGTGCAAGGAGTGCACCAGTAAAACCTGTTAGGGCAAATGCAAATAAACGTTCACAAGTTATTAAACAAGAACTTAAAGACAAAGAAGCTGAGGCTTCGGGATCTGAAAGTGATGTTCCTATTAGAGAAAGGCTAGGAGCTACATCTAACGGTAAAAGGGTTACAAGGTCAAACGGTCAAACCAAAGAAGTAACTATAAAAAAGGAAGACCCAAGTAACTCCGAAGATCAACAGACGAGGCGCAAGACCAAGAAAAAAATAATACCTCCTGATTCAGAAGAGGATTCTGAAAGTGATGTACCAATTGCCAAGAGAATGTCTAAGGGTACTAAGTCTTCAACTAATTCTCTGTCGTCCAAAGGGAAACAGCCAAAGGTCTCTTCTCCTTCCTCTTCGAGACAAACAATACCTGTTAAGAAAGAGCCGGTATATGTTATTTAAATATAGCCTTTATTATTATCATTTTTTTTTTTTTTTGTTTTAGAATATTCTTTTATGATCTAAATAGGTGGTGGACGGTAAGAAAACAAAGAGGAAGCGAACAGAGTCCGACTCTGAAGGGGATGATAATGCCAAAACTACACAAAATAAGACAATTAAGACAGAGACAGATAAGGACGTTGAAATGAAAGACGCCGAATTAGAAAATGAAAGTGTTAAAAAGGTGGGAAAAGCAAATGGTAAAAAGTCGGCTGTTAAGGAAGAACTTTCTGATTCCGAAAGTGATGTACCGCTCGGAAAAAGAGGTAATAAAGGGAAAAAGTCAGCGACTCCTAGTAAAAGAACTACAAGAGCTAATACAGCTAATGCACAGGTCAAACAAGAGAATAAGTCACCAAAGGTAAAAATTAATGAAATGATATTAATTATAAGCGTGAATGTTATCTTTATTTTGAAAATTTAATTGTGTTTAATTATAGGCTAATGATACTAAAGCCAAGCGAAAGCGGAATGAGTCTGATTCTGATTTTGACGATAAAAAAAGGCCCGCCAAGTCTACTGCCAAAAGCGCAGTAAAAAAAGTCAATCCCCAGAAAAAGAAAAAAAAGGAAGACCCTGCAGAAAAAGATGTATCAGAAAAAAAGAAGGGTAAACAAAAGGTTGTAAAAGAAGAATCAGATGAGGAAGATGATGAAGAATATCGTTGGTGGGAAGCTGAAAATGCTAAGGGTGATGGTACTGTCAAGTGGAAAACTCTAGAACATAACGGAGTATATTTTCCCCCTGACTACGTTCCGCATAACGTCAAGATGAAATATGATGGTAAGCTTTATAATGGATTTCTTATTTATTTGAATTATTATTTTATATTTAGTCTTTCAATTTCTATTTAGGAAAAATGGTGCATCTTGAACCTGAAGCAGAAGAAGTTGCAACTTTTTATGCTGCTGCCTTAAACACTGAACATGTCGAAAACCCAACATTCAATGAAAATTTTTTCAGAGATTTTAAGGCAATTTTGGCAAAGTCTGACAAGGTAATTTTGTGTGATCAAAAAAGTAATTATATTATTATCTTGCTATTAACGATGCAATACGTAATTATAATTTATAGAATCCTCCCATCAAGGATTTCAACAAATGTGACTTCACGCCAATATTAGACCACCTTGAACGAGAAAAGGAAAAACGGAAAGCAATGTCAAAGGAAGAAAAACAAAAACTCAAAGAAGAAAAACTTCAATTGGAAGAGAAGTATGGTTATTGTTATTTAGATGGCCGAAAGCAAAAAGTTGGCAATTTCCGAATTGAACCTCCGAGTTTATTCCGTGGTCGTGGTAAACATCCAAAGACAGGTTCATTGAAGGTAATAATCGTAATTCGTAATTGAAACTGATCTTTTCATTGCGATCTTGATTATATCATTGGGATGGAAGCTTATCTTTGACTTGAAAGAGCGGATTATAAAATTAATTCTACATAATTCTATTAAACATGGCTAATAAAATTATAGTAAGTTAATATTAATTGCATCGAATTTATTTATCTAGCTTCGAGTTCAACCGGAGCAAGTAACTATCAATATTGGCAAAGAAGCAAATGTTCCTGAACCTCCAGCGGGTCATAGCTGGAACAAAGTCATCCATGATAACACAGTAACTTGGCTTGCAACATGGAAAGAGAATGTCAACGAGAATATTAAATATGTTTTTTTAGCCGCCAACAGTACACTAAAAGGTCAAAGCGATTATAAGAAATTTGAAAAGGCTCGTGAACTTAAGGTAAGAAATTAAAAAAAAAATTAAATTTCAATAAAATTTATACGTTGTATTTTAATTTTAATTTGGTTTAAAGGATATTGTTGCAAAAATTCGTCAAGATTACAATAAAGACATGACGAACAAAGTAACAGCAGTTCGCCAACGTGCTACTGCTATGTATTTTATTGACCGTCTTGCGCTCAGAGCTGGCAATGAGAAAAAGGAGGGCGAAGAAGCCGATACAGTAGGCTGTTGTTCGCTTCGTTTCGAACATATAAGGCTGGAATCGCCAAATATTGTTCATTTTGACTTCCTTGGTAAAGATTCAATACGATATCAGAACACTGTAACTGTAGAAGCTCAAGTTTTCAAAAACCTCAAGCTTTTCCAAAAGCACAAGGAATCCGATAAAGATCAATTGTTTGATAGAGTAAACGTATGTACTTTCCCGTTTATATATCGTCGTATAAATTATTATATTTTTTTTTTTATAATTACTAAATTTTGACGTTGCCGTTTAAATTTAGACACAAGAATTGAATAAACATCTTTCGTCATACATGGATGGCTTAACAGCTAAGGTGTTCCGTACTTATAATGCTTCACATACTTTTCAAGAACAACTTAAAAATACTCCGGTTGATGGATCCGTCAACGAAAAGATTTTAGCGTATAATAGAGCAAACCGTGAAGTGGCTATTCTATGTAATCATCAACGTACTGTTAGTAAAACATTTGATAATCAAATGAATAGAATTGAAGATAAGGTAAATAAAGATTTCATTTTTAATTTTTATTTTATTTTTACTTTATAGCATGTAACATTATTAACGTTTAAACACTATATGATTATCTATAATAGATACGTGCTTTGAAATATCAAAAGATGAGACTTAAGAAGACGATGTTGACGTTGGATCCAAAGCTGAAAAAGAAAAGACCTGAACTCGATGAACCGGAGTCCGATTTAGGCGAAGAATGGTGTGAAGAATATGAGAAGCACTTAGAAGAAAAAGAAAAAGAAAGACTTCGAAAGAAGTTTGAAAAGGATAATGAAAAACGCAAGTCAGAGGGCAAGGGGCCGCTCTCTGAAAGTGAATTAACTGAACAGCTCGAGGAGGCTGAGGAAAAAACTAAGCAGTTTTCTAAAGAACGTAAGACAGGAAAAATGGAAGTGAAGAAAAGTCAAACAGTTGAGAAAGTTGAGGCTCAAATTGAAAAAGTTAATGAACGTATCAAGGTAACTAATCTCACAAAAGTCGAAAAAGAAGAAAATAAAACTACTGCATTAGGGACCTCGAAGATAAATTATATTGATCCTCGTATTTCGGCTGCTTGGTGTTATAAATATGATGTGCCGATTGACAAGATTTTCAACAAAAGCCTACGTGACAAGTTCAAGTGGGCTATGGAAGTAGATAAGAACTGGGTAAGTGTCTATTATTTAATTAGTGATTTCAATTTTATTCTAATTTACTTATACTTGTATATATTATAACAGAAATTTTGAAGACCAGTCCTTCAACACACAAAGTTATTATAAACAATTTTTTTTTTTAAATTCATCATATATATATTATTATTTTATTTGCTATGCACTTTTCTTTCTGCATTTTTGCAATTATATATTTAGTAAAAAAAAGCGGGAAAAATTCCCCCCTCCCTTTTTAATAGGCAGTTTACCCTTAGAGAAATAGATTTTATTTGTTATAATTTGGATTATAGATTTATATCCTTTAACAGTAGGACTTCTTTGTGATTTTTGATAAAATTGATTTTTTATCAAAAATCTTTAATGTTAAAATTATAAATAAAATAATATACATAAGAATTGAGTTAATAAGAGTAAAGACGTAATACAAAGTGTAAAATTACACCTTTTTTTCATTTATTTTTAAATTTTTTTAAATTTTTGTATAAGTTTATCTTTTATATGTTTATGATTTTCTTTGTATATATTTTATTAAAAAAAATTCTATGCATTTAGATAATAAACGTTATTATTTATTTTTAATAAACAAAATTTTTTAACAATTGTAAAGAGCGGAATATATATTTATTATACTTGCCATGTCATCTTTTACGAATATCAACACTAGTCGTAAAATATTTTCTGGATTGTAAATAAACTTTTGGTTAATAAATATTACGACAGAAATAATTATTACAATGATCGGTGAAGGATTAGAAGCCTATTACAGGATTAAATTTTTTATTATTATCACTAATTATTAAATATAATCAAAAATTATTTTGATTAATACACAAATTATAATATCATATTAAATTTTACATATAATATATATACAAAATACGTGAATTAAGCAGATCACTCTTCTTTATCTATTTTTCACATGTTAGTAAATAATGAGTAAAAAATTAATTGTCCTCATTAATTACTATACAGTTTGAAGGACCGAAGTCAATAAGTTGTTCAACATGTAATTTTCAATGCAATACTGTACGGACGCATAAGTTTTTATCTCAGTTCCCTATTAGATTATCATTTGTTGTTGGATTGAACTCACTTCTTTTGTAAGCGTCACACTTGCACACTTCCGATCCTGCAAGAAGACATTCCAGTGCTCTTAATTAACAAGATTATCCACACCATCTTTTCTTTTATGTTGAACATCTTTTCTTTTACGTTGAACGGCTCCCCTATTAGATTAGTTATCTTGCACAGATTCAGATGCACCGGATTCAGATGCACCAGATTATATAGTGGTAAAAGGTCATAAAAATAAATTTAGATATATTGACATAAATGAATCACCAATAGGAGATCAGAAAATTATACTCCCTAATTTTTAAGTACCCTCCGTGTTAGAACTCATGAGAATTGGAAATTTAATCAACCAATTATTCCGTTGATTGATTTGGTTATACGATTATTAGGTGGTCATAGAGAACAAATAATGATATCAGCAATATACACTATTTATTATGTTGTTGGAGGAATGGAAGGAATATAAGAATTTTAGAGAATTTTAGAGAAAGCAAAGGATAATATACGATAGTGGTGAATTATAAAAAAGTTATGTTGTCGAAGGAATAAGTCGGCATCACTAATTCAGAATGAATAAATTTTCACCAAACAGCAACTTTTTATTCATAAAAAGTGATTTATTTAAACTGATGACCAGTTCTGAGCCTCATTAAAAGTTGTAGAAAAATTTAATTTTGAACAAGCAAAGAACAAGCAAAGGATAATTAATATACAATAGTGGTTAATTATTAAAAAGTTGTATTGGAATTTTACAAAAGTTGATAATTCGTACACATTTAATTATTTTTAAAATCACTTTCTTCAATTAATTATTGAAATTTGCTATTCCTGGGGGAATTCTCTGGTGGCAGTAACAATTCATCTTACTCTTAAAGAAAATAAAAATTATGTATTACTATAAGTTATTAGTTTTTGTATTCATTCATGGCTTAAATCTATAACAAAATTTTCTAAAGTGACTATGAGTATTTTCTAATTAAAATATTTTTTTTTGTTCTAAGTAAATGATAATTTTGTCCCGTGATTGCATCTCGAAATAAATTTAAGAAAATGGCTAATCATTTCAAAGTTATGCAACCGAAGACTCCAAGTTCTTTGTTTTAAATTATATTTCTCGTATATAACGAAAGTTAATACTAATGGATAAAGAATGTATCACTAAATACCATACTTCAATAAATCTCAAAAATGGTCTTGCTATAGTGTTGGTCGTCAATTGTATCAGTTGTAAAAGGTTGTGACGATTTGCCGTAAACTTTGTGTCGATAGTTATATGTTACATTTGACAAGTAACAAACCTTGCCAAATCGATCGCCGGAAGACTTAAATCTTCGTTATTTCTCTCGATAGTCTTTTTAAAGAGAAATAAATAATAAGAGTTTTTATGAGTAGTTATTAACATAAACTAGGCAGGTAAATGGCAAATTGCAACAGGTTCGCTGTAAAACAAATTGATCCCTGGCATAGTTATGGAAAAATGTACTCCTCCTCGAGACTTCTATATCTGCTTATTAACTACAACTACAGAAAGCTAGTAAAAGAAAACAACCGTAATTTTTTCTGGGAACGAAATAATGATTGCTGAAAAAACATCTACATTCGGTTTTATTGAAATGATAGTAGCGTGACCAAAGAATTTTTGTTAGTGGTGGGAAAAAAAAATAAAGTGAAATATGCAATTCGAAAAAATTTAGGTGTAAATATGTAATGCAGAATCACACGTGTTAATAATCACGCCATAAATTTTCACACCACGTGACTGTAATTTGCAGATCATTACCAAAAATGGGAATAAAAATTTTTTAACGGAAATTTTTTTGTTTATAATGACTATTTAATCTCAAAACTCACGTTTTACACCTAACTTTATCTGCTCTGCAAGTTTACTTAGACGATAAAAGTAGCTGATTTTTGTAAAATTAATTATTTTAGGAACAGCCATATTAAAAGTCAAAATCCAAGTTCAAACCTACTTTTATTGTCTAAGTAAACTTGTAGGACGGGCTAAAATACACATAATACATTTTAGAATAAATATATTGTTTGCGCCAAGTTTTATTCTTTATTCTTGACAAGTTGGTCACATGGGGGTGAAAAAATTTTATGGCGATACTGGGGAAATCACACAATAACGTAATAAATTACTCAAAATTAAGTGACTCATTCGATTTATTCAACTATTTAACTTTCTAACGCAAAAAAAACCTACTCAAAAATGTCGGTCGAACTGTTAGCTCACAAAAGCACCTTAGAAGCACTAGAGCATTTGAGGGAGCGTGCAAAAAAAATATTAATATAACTTAATTGAAAAAGTGGTTAGAAGCCGGTAAACCATTTGAAGAAGACGACGAAGTTTTAGGTATTTATAATCACTAGAACATTTACAAAATCTCAATATATTAAAATATAATCTTTTGAACTTCTAGCATTCAAAGAAGCTAAGAAAAGAGAAGCTCGTAAGAATGGTAAATCAGTTGGAGAGGTTAATAAGACCAGATCAGCTGATAAGTCTATTTAAAGTTCTATTGATTAATAATAAACTCTCATGCCATTTAACTTTAAGGAGTCAGAGGAAATAACACTATCAATGAAGGAGAACTTAGCAATGGAAATATGTTTAGGGTATACGCCAGTAGAGATGATTCATCCAGGAAGTTCGTCTAATGCTCCCAGAGGTGGAAGACAATCCGATTCTACCAAATGTAAGAATGGCAAATATTGTAGCGAAAGCTCTAGATCGAGATCGATACCCAAAACTGTCAGAACATGCAACAAATATGTTCAATCGTTTGAATAATTTAAACTTCTTGAACACCATTATTGGTAAATATGTGAGGGTCAATATATGAAAAACAAAGAAAATGAACTACGTTTGCATCTACCTATTCAAGTCGGAGACCTTGTACATAAAGAAGAATTTTTATACGTTTTAATTTTACCGGGGTACGATCGCTTAGTATCATTACATGTTAGAGGTATTTGGTCTGTGCGTTAGCTTATTTTGGCAACATATATATACAGAATATGTATTTTTTAGTATATTTATAGTACTAGTAAATAGATATTCGTAAATTTTTCAAAGATTTTTTTTTAGTAACTAGTATAGAAATATAATTTGAAATGTTGTATTTGCTTATGCGAATAAAATTACGGTGGCGTAGTCGCAAATTTTTCATATCTCCAAATATTTATCATATGATCATGATTAATGGCAAGAACGAAAAAATTATGTAGATTCTTTATTATTACATACATAGGGACAAAAAAAAAAAAAATTATTATAATTCCATTCATACCATTTGATATTTCGATTACCAAATATTCAAGGATTGTTTATTAATACAATAATAGCTTTATGCAACGCAAAAATAAACTACAAAGATTGGGATGCACCTTGTGATACATGATTATTGTCTGCGGACTATATCCATCATTTTTTTGGACTATTCTAGCTTTTTCTCTAAACACATCAATTTGTTTTGAGCTCGACGTATTGAATTTACCTGCTTTTCCATCTCGGAAAACTGACCAGACGCATCCTTTGGTCTTTAGATCTCAGGAGATAGAGCTAACGTCAAGACCTTACACCAAGAGTGGGCACCAGATTTTTAATGATTGAGGGATGTCATTTTGCTAATCCCCCTTGCAAATCACGGTACACATCTCCCCATAATCTCACGCGGATAAATAGTTTTTTTTTTGGATGGTAACTGCAAGAGACAAATGAAGGTATGTTAGAGTAAAAAATAATGTGAAACGTCGCACAGCTCCTATTCTTCGGCACCGATATCGTACTGCGCATTTCAGGCAGGTGATCCAAAAAAACATGACGAAAGCAAACGCAAAATGGTTTTATTGGAAACTGACTGCGATTGAAGGTCACATGAATCTTAACGATGAGCATCGCTCAAACTTTATAGCAGTAAGTTCTTTATTATTGCAATGAAACGTTTCGTGGAAGGAATACGTAAAATCGTCAACTCCAATAATAGTTTAGGAAAGAAATAGATAATTATCTGGCGAAGTTTGCCTTATAGCCACTGTTTAGACTTGCAGATCATTGGCAAACGAAACGATTCATGATCAACCGCAACACAATCCTTTTTTTTTATAAATACCACCATGAACTTTGCTTTATATATCAGAGTTGGCATTTTTTTTCCTAATAGAAAGGATAGGAGAAACAGTAGGATGATAAAATAATTAAATTAGTTTCAACCGAATCATTACGCTTGTAATTTATATAATTGAATTTATGTGTCTATACGGAGTAATATTAAAAATATTATTATAGCGATGTATCTTTTAGTATAATTATTCTAATATATATGAAATGCAATAAATTTTTTTAACTGTTATTAGAATATATAAAATCCAAACTGATTCACTAAAATATTATAAGTTGGTAGAAAAATTCTTTGATTAATAAATCAAAACATACTATCTATTTCAAAAAAACTGATCAATTTCGTTAAAGTAAACACGGTGATAATATGAGTGCTATATAATAGAAAAGAAATCGGTTTGATTTAAAACTATTGATTCACATACTTTCGATTTTCCACTTCTATGATCACACAATCCTTCCTCTTCAAATAATTCACATGCGCACTACTCTCCTTTATGTACTTTATATTATCTTTATATAATACATATGCCTTGTAAAAAAATTGATCTATTTTGTAAAAGTAGCAGAATCATAGTATTTTTGGAGATATAATGGATAAATTTTTTATGATGCGTTCTTCTTTAAATGATTCATTCATTCTATATACAATATACACATTCACTCTTTAGATAGTTAATATTATTATAGCATTCTCTTTCTTTATGCTTTTCTTTTTAAATAATTTTGTAATACGACCTTCTTTAGAAAATTATATTAATCTTTCTCTTTTTTAACGCTACTTCATTTACTGTTACATTCTTTTAACATCTTTTTTTAATATAGAATTTTGAATGAAAGGAATTGTTCAGAACAAAATTATGTGCTTTTCATAAGATACTATCTTTTTATAGATATTTTGACACTTTGGATAACAGGTATGAGCCTTAGGTAAGGGAACATTTAATAAATTAAATTACCTTTTTTGTCGTACTGTTAAAAAATGCTGTGTTACGTTAAAGATAAAATGCATACCGTTAATCTATCAAGATTGTACCATATTAATTAGTGACAAGTATTAGCAGGATGCTATTAGCAGGAATGATCCCCATTCATAATAAATAGAACAAACGCGTTTTATATTATATTCTTTATTATTAAAAAAAATTTTTTTTGATAGCATTCGAGAAGTTTTAAACTTTTTTTTATATTAGATTCCTCGTAATCTATAGTATACTAGCTAGTTTTTGTAAGTATTAACATGAACTCGTATTTCTGAGTAATTTATTTACTAAATGAATTTATCCTTTTTTTTTTATTTAGCATAAACTTTGTTGATTATTAAATGGCAAAATTAGCATCAGCGAGTTTCGAGTTTAATATGATAACTACAGAGGATAATTCTTCAGATATTAGCGAACAGATTGATGAATTAGCAGGGGATCTGGAATTTGATTCTAATCATAATGAGACGCCGAATAACGATAAACGAGTTTCTTTTAGTAGCGATAAGATCAATAATGATGAAAAGAAACAACAACAACAGCAACAAGAAGATGATGATGATGACGACGACGAAATCTTTGAAATTGAGAAAATAGTTGATCATCGGACGTATAGGGTATTGTCATTTTTTTTTTCTTTCTGAACTAGAATTCTTTTTTTTAAAAAAAAAAATTAATAAAAAAATATATATATCTTAATAATTTGTTTAGGGATCAATACAATATATGATTAAGTGGAAAGGTAAAAATATTTGGATTACTTAAAAAACAATAAGTAAATAAATAATTGATCTTATTTTTATTTTTATTTAGGATATCCTGATAAACATAATTCTTGGGTGTCAAAAGAACATGTGTATATATATTTTTAATTTATTTATAATAAATGTTAAATGTTCTTTCTTTTTCTTTTTAAATTCTTTTTAATTTTTTTTAGATATGCAGAACAAAAAGAAAGTGAATATTGGAATAACAAAGAAATAGAAGCAAAGGAAAAAATAAAGTCATTGGTAGATAAACATAATATTAATGCAAGTAAATCAATGAAAAGACCGAAATCAAGTAGGATTAAAAAAATTAAAGACAAACAGATTAAAAGGAAAAGTTTTGTTGAATTAAAAACAACAAAAGCTAAGGGTAAATTAGTGAATAATAATAATGGTAGCAACAAAGACAAAGGTGGTTATAAAATTGGTGTTAATAGGAATAATGATATTAATAATAATGGCAAAATATCCTCGGCTAGTTATTATACTACTCCATTACAATCTTCTGAAAATTCTGAATTCGGTGAAGCAAATAATAATAGTGATAATGAAGGACGATATGAAAACGAAGAAATGTTAAAATATGATTATGACGATGATGAATATGAAAATTTTACACCTGCTGCTATATCTGGAAGTTGGGAACCTTTTGTTAAAGATGTTGCCACTATTCAACAAGATCCATGTACGGGAACACTAATAGTTTTTCTGAATTGGTTTGTACTTAAATTTAAACTTTTATATATTTAAATTTCTTTTCAAAAAAAAATAAGATGCTATTGATTATTTCTTTTTTCTTTAATTATAATAGGAAAAATGGACATCGTACATCACACACTAACAAAGTAACAAATGTCAAATGTCCACAAAAAGTATAATTTTTTTTTCTCAAGAGTATGTTGTTAATTATATTTTTTCATTAATTATACACTTTATTTTTTTTAGATGTTGGAATTTTATCAGCAACATGTACAATTCGTTGCAACGAACCATCAATAACATTTGGTTGGTATAAAAAGAAAATGTGCAAAAAACATGGTATAAAAAAAGGGGAGAAAAAGATGACATACATACACTTTGTAGTTGTAATATTGAAATAGAAGTGTAACAATGATGGTATTTGTTAATGAATGTTATTTGGTAATAACAAATAGATAATTAATTATTACAACATTTCTTTAATTAACCATTCTAATTTGGTGGAACACTATTATAATTAATAAAAGGATTTTGAATTGTGAAAGGAATGTTTTTATGTAAATAAACATGTAATAAAACGAGCATCATCATTAAGACATATAACAAATAATCGAAAATAAAATTAGATCCATATTCCATGGTTATATCGATGTTTATTAAAATTCCTTCATGCAATAGGTTAATTCATATCACAATATAACCAAGATCAACACTCTTGTTCATTAATAATAATATTGTCATCATCAAAATCTGATATTGGGGGATCATTAGTTTTTTCATTATTCGATCCTGCTAGAGTAATTATTGGCGCTATTATTTCACTATTTCATATATCAATGTTAGTAAGTTAATTTCATAATTTTTTTTTAAGATTAAAAAGTAAAGTACCTACTTATAAAATAGTGCGCAAACAATAATCAATGTAGCCACAACTGACATTATTTCAATCATAAAAGCGAATATTTTATTTATCATCTCGTAAGAATAAATTTGTTTTCTCCAAAGTGCAAATATTGTTAATCCTAATATATACAATATAAATACAAATGATAATGTCACATTAAACAATCTTATCTGTTAAATTAAAATTTGGAGAGAGAGAAAAAAAATTAGTAAGAAATTGAAGCGCGAAAAAAAAGAATTGTCAAAATAAAACACACCTTTTTTAAGAATATTTTATATTTTTGTTTTTCAAATTCGTCATTTGATAACGATACTGATTTTTTAGTCAATCGTACCAGCATTCGACTATGCAAAAGAAAATTTTAAATATATATTTATTTAAATTTTCATTCAAATTTACGCATTTATAATAAATACTGTGATTAACGTTTTCTGACTTACCCGTAATAAATCAACACGATAGTCAATAATCCAAATGATATAGCATATGTTAAAAAATGAATAGGCCAAAAAATATCTTTCAATTTGCTATCATTATTTTGTTCGGCAATAGCAGAAATCATTAAAGGAACGAATGTCGTTATAAAAAAAAATATAACAAAAATCCAATAAAAACGTGAAACAACATGCGGACGGGGAAGATATATTTGATTTTTTATGACATCTCGTTTTGGTGTGGTTGGTTCTTGTGTTAAAAAATGTCGATTAAAATTTATTCGCGGTATAGCATAAAATCTTCGAAAAACAAAAAAAAAAAATTTGCAAAAAGAGAAGGAGAAAGTCAATCAGAGAAATAATCAACATTAAATGCATTTTTTAATATAATACTTACAATCCTGAAGTATAAGTCGCAACAGCAATTATTGGAGGGAAAGCCATAATTTCGAATAAAATATATCTAAATATTATAGAACCTTTTGTAAAATTTCCTAACTGATCAATGATGAATATTATTCTTCCTATACACCAAACATCGGCCCAAAAAAGAAATCCATCTAAAGCAGTAAAACATTGTCCATTCCATATTACACTATTGCATTTTATTTTTCTGTAAAGTAACAAACTTGTACTTATAATAAATACAATTATATGTAATGTTAATGCTATTCCTATAATTATACGAAAGAATGAGGCATCCTTGCATCCTTCAATTTTTATTTCCCACCTGCGATATGAAGTATTTACTTTGAGAAAAATTATAATTAGGGAAAAAGAAACATATAGGTAGATTACTCACCGACATTCCGTTGCATCTGTCGTAATCATTGTATCATTTAAACTATTCATTATTGGTGTAATTAATTCTATTAATTTTATGTTGTTTTTTTATAAAGAAAATATCAAATCTTCTTCCTATGAATTCTAAGTTTTTTTTATAATGAAATTTTCATTCTTTAAAGAAAGAAATGAAGATATGCGAGGGTAAAAATAATATTGATATTTTAAAGAAAGAAAGAAATGAAGATATGCGGGGGTAAAAAATATTGATGTTATTTATTGCAATTACACACTGGCAGATTCAAACAAAAAATTTTTCTTTGTCCGTTTTTGTATTGACTTTTCTCCAAATCAAGTAAAACATATTTCCTTTAAAATGGAAATAAATTGTTTCCTAGAATGTCCATGCTAATACAACACGTAACACGAGGAGTATTATTGCATTAATTAGAAACCAAATTTGCTGCTCATTTAAAAGTTTTCGAAAAAATTTGTCATTAAGCTTTGTGTCATTTTTTATATTGAAGTTTACTCTGTTGCACGCACATGTTTCAGAAGACTTTGTTCAGCAGACAAAGATTCATTATATTCATATGAATTGTTTGTAACTCTAATTTTGAAGCTACATTTGGCAGCTTCAAAAAAATATGTTTATTTCATTGGTGTAGTTCTTATATCTCAGTAATCTCACCTGATTTTTAATCACATGCCACAAAATTTAGAGTTCCGTAGTTAGCATCTTCATGTCAAATTCTTGAAGTTTGACGCAATATCACAATTCCATCTAAACGAAATTCACAAATAATTTCCCAAATTTAAAGCATTCCGGTAAAAAGAATTGTATCACTCTCTCTTTGATAGTATCACTTATTTCACTTGTATGAATATGACGATAAACCATTGGTTGTCATTTTTTTTTCAAATATGCCCGGAATTTTTTCTGAATTATTCATGATATAAGTAGTCTGCAATTGCAACCCGCATCCACATACGCTTAAAGTTCAAGATTATTGAACTTAAATTTTTAATATTTCTTTTCTTCTAAATTTCCTATACGAACATCCTATCCCTCCTATTGAAAAAGAAAAGGTTGCATCATTACTGATTTGATTTCTTTTTATGTTTTGATCTAACAAATTTAGACTTTTACAGCATAAATACTAGCAAATATATCTCAAAATAATATTGATTATATATTGCAAAGCACAGTAAAATACCAAAAGATGATTTTTTCTTTGAAGGCATATACAGATATATTAACTTGTTTTTATTTTATACACATCTTGTGCCTTTTTTAGGAACTTTACATATTTTTCTTAATACTCGGGAAAGCTATTTTTTGGTATTTTAGGGATTTTTTAACGAACTTTACAAAGCTGTTTTTCAAAAAAAAGAAATTTAGCAGCAAAGCCTGCACCTTGAAGAATAAATCTATTATTATATTTGGCCCATACAGCATAGAAATTAATTAGAAAACAAGTCATTATGTGTTTTAATAAATGCAAAGATCTGGCATATTGCACTTTTTTTGACTTACTAAATACATTAATACCTTCAACAGTCCTTCAACCTTGGATATTTGCACAATACTTTTTCAGGATAATCATTTTGATGAATATATTGAAACAATATTCTGATTGTAGATAGTAATGTACCGATTTCAAAGAAAAAACTATGATAAGATTATGCTATCAGATATTCAATATTGAACCCAAACCAGTCATCCTATACTTTTAATACTTAAGAAATACCTTAATGCCTTTGATAAATATCCTGTAAAAAATTTTCATAGTCTTATTAGGAGACAGACTAATGCAAAAGTTTTAACTTCAGAATGGTTAAGGCGTGATGGAATATTCATTGATTACCAGCGTTATGATAATGATTTTACCCATATCTTTAGAACTAAAAAATCATATTCTTACTCAAAACAAAATATTGATGCAATGGCAATGAGTGCTGCCATTTTTTTGTTGCAATTTTTTGATGGTCTTTCCAAATTTTAAAGTCAAAAAAGAAGGAAAAAAAATCAAAAAATCTTACTGGTATTTTCCAGGCATTCCAAAAGGATTTTCCAAAAGAGCTTTACCATTAGGATATCATTTAATTAGACCATCTCAGCCTAACCATTTCTGTAATGTAAAGGAATGCATACATTTTCAAATCAATGGAAAAGTTATGCCATGTGAACATGCTTATCATGATGAATGCTGGATAAAATTAAATTTTTTGTGCACCTATTGTCATGATTACCTCTCAAGTTGTATTGATGAATTACAGTACTACCAAAAAGTAATTGGAATTGCAAAAAATGCAATAAATAAGAAACCAATGATTGAAATTACTTCAAATTTTGTATATTTGTTGCCAAATGTGTCACTATTATATATAAAGTATCAGCCTTTTATCTTATTTCTTCAGTTTGTCTCACAAAATATTTAACCTATAAAAAATCTGAAAATTCTGATACAGCATTCAAATTACATTTTATTAAAAGGTCAAATGATTATAAATTAAAGTTTACATCATGCTAATTTTATTAAAAAAAATTTGACACTTTTTTATTTGTTGGTTGTTGAGAAAATTGAGATCAAATTTTCTTTATTTTATTGATTGCAACCTGACCCTAACCCTTAATTTTAGTAAAAAGAACTAAAATTCAAAATTAAATTTAAATTATAATAATTATAAAGGATTGTAATAAAATCTTATTAATATTAATTTAATAATATTCAAAATATTTGAAAAATTATCAATTAAAACAAGTATAATATATCCAATCTTAATGATTTTTGAGTTAATTTTAATGTCAATTTATAGAAAAACTAACTAATTAAATAACAACCAAATTTTTTTAATAAATCAATTAAAGATATATTTTTATGTTTATAATTTTTATTTATAATTATACATGTTAATTGTTAATGACTAAAGGCAATATTAAATCTTTATTAAATTTTTAACTTGCTTAAATTTTTAATGGTTTTTTTTTGGAAAAAAAAATTAATTGTGAAACAAGAAATTAAAATAAAAAGCTGAAATTTTATACATTTAATATTATTCTAATTGGCAATAAACCTATAAAATTTGAAGTAATTTCAATCACTAGTTTTTCATTTATTGTGTTTTTTTGCAATTTTGATTACTTTTTACCAGCACTGTAGTTAAATCATACAATAAATAATTGGAAATGGTCAATGATATCATAGATGAATTTGAACCTTCTGAGGAATTAGTACAAAAAGAAGATCAGCTTGAAGGTATTTCTGTTTATAAACAACAGAGTCAAAAATTTTACAATCTACTTACAGGTATCTTTAAGTTTTCATATTCATATTATAAAAATTCTATATTAATATATCAATATGTATAATTAGCATTTAGTGAAAATAAACCATTAGATTTTTAAACGCAAATAAATTTAAAGACAATTAATTTTTCATGCTATTTACTTTCCAATTGATAATACCAGTTTTAACCAAAAATTTTAAGTAGAATTTTAAATAATATTTTTTTTTAATTTTTATAATACTTTCTTTTATTTGGTTGTTAATAACATAATATATAATAAAATAAGAACAAGACAAAATGAAAATGTAATAAAAATGCATTTAAATATTAGTAAAAATTTCTTTAATATATAGAAAAAAACTTTAAATTGATAATAAAGGAGGGTGGAATACCAGGTTAAAAAAATTGAAAAAGGTGAATACAAATCTTGATATAAAATTTTTCATTATCAATTTATCAAATTATGAGTTATGTGAATTTAATTTCATTGGATCGTTAATGTAGATCATCATGTGGATTGACAAATGATCAACATTTTAACTGATCAATCAATGGATTTTTATCTATGCTTGGATGATCATGATTTTGAATACCTGTTTAAGTAAAAGTAATAGTAAATTCCATTGAGATGAACGTGATAGTGATTTTTCAATTGAAAAATTACGCTTTAAACCTATCTAAAAAAAGAACGAATAAAATGTTAGAAATTTTTATTAAAGAAAAAAAATTAAAAAGAAACCCCTCCTACCAAATTTTTATGCATTCAAAAGAGGGTCAAAATAAAGACAAACCTTAGAAAAATGAACACAAAAAAGCTGCCAAAACTTAAAAAAAAAAGGTATCAAATCCTAAAAAAAAATAATTATTAGTAATGAAGATAAAGAAAACAGTAAAATGAAAATAAAATTGAACATGCACCCACTTTTAGCGAGAATCAGCAAAACTTAAAAATAGAGAAAAATTGCACAACCGATCTATTAGCAAAGTTTGTTAAACAAAAAAACAAAAAAAATTATAAATTCTTACCAATGCCATATTTAAGGAAATCTGAATGTAAAGGATTTACCAAAATGTTGCAATTTAAAGAGATCAAAAGAATGCTTAAAAAGAAAAAAACTGAAAAAGAATAGGAGATAAAAGAACAAAGAAAAGGGAAATGAAGTAGGAAAGAGAAGAAAATGGGAGAAAGGGAAAAGGGGTAAGAGGGAAATGAAAAAGAAGACATAAAAAAAAAGTTAAAAAAAAGATTATTACTATGTGTAGATAGTTTAAAAAAAGATTATTATTACACGATTAATATTAATATATCACGTGATCCGTGATTTTTAAGTTAATATAAATAGAGAGCATTTTTTCACAACAAATTTTTTTTTAATAATTTTTTTAATTTAATGAATATATATATATCGTATAACTTTATGAAAAGTCTTTTCTCTAATACATAATCTTAATTATCCAATAGGATCTATAATAAAATAAATCCTGTAAAAAATATTATATTATTAATATTATTTAGCTGAAATTATGTCTAGTTGTCAGGTTATTCATCATTCTCTAATTTCTTTTTTTTTCTAAACAAGTAGAGGTCAATTAATACCTATAGGGGAAAAGCCATTGCTATTCCTTCTGCCTGTTTATAGTGATAAAAAAAAGGAGTCTTCAGTAGTAAAGTTATCTGTTATAGTAATTATAAAAATAAATACTAGTATTATACAATGCGTTAATATATAGCGTTAAGCAACAGTGCATAATATGTTAACTATACATTAGAATTGAACAATATATTACATATATATTAACATCATATGTTGTTATATTCCTATTGATTAATATTATACATCATATTGAACAACTAGTTAGTGTTAATCAATGTGTATACCTGGTGTAAATCAACACTTTAAAACTTGCTAATGTTGTGAGTATTTTTTTTATTTTTCTTATATTTAAATATTCTTTTTAATAGAACTTAAAATTGACAACAATAATGTTACAATTAAAAGTTAAATATATACATATCTTAAAAGTAATAAATAGTAAATAAATTATCTAAATTTTGGCAATATGAATCTACAAATAATATAATTAGAGTTCCTAACAGGTCGGGTTAGGTCTGGTTAAAATTTTGGGTTAATTTTAAAGTACTATTTATACAGTAATTCAAATTTTTACAATACTTTCAATTGTATTATTTATATTATGCAGATCTATGTGGGTAAATGCAAATCATTTTGGGTTGCATATTCAGAACTTTAAATATAATATATAGATATATTTAATTGTAATAACTTATTACATATCTTATTTATTATAACAACTTTAAAAATAATATGACTTTATTAAATAAATTTGATTGGATAAAAAATAATTTATAGTAGATTAAGAGAAATTAAGATTAGATTAAACACAGTAAAACAGAAAAGTAACAGACAAAAAGTAAAAAAAAAGCAAAAGAAAAAGTAAAAAATAGAAAAAAAAAGTCAAAGAAAGAAAATAAAAAAAGAAAGGTAATAAGAAAAAAGCAAAAAAAGATTAAAAAGAAATAAAAAAAAGAGGTAAAAAGAAACAAATAAGAAAAACGAAAAAAATGAAAAAGAAAGAAAATATAAAAAAGAAGTGAAAAGAAACAAAGAAATAAAAAAAACAAAAAAAAACTGAAAAAGTAGAAAAGAAAAATGAAAAGGCTTACTTTTAACTTAAAGTTTTGCTGAAGTGCCAATTATCATATCAGATTATTGCTTCATATAGAGTAATTCTAATCTTTAATCTTATTCTTTTTTCTCTTTTCCTTCTCTTTTATATCAAGTTTTATTTGCCTACCTTCTTGTTGTCCAATCCAATATTAAAGGATATTTCCTAAATTATTTCCATACTTTTTGGATTTCTTTCTATTTTGAACAGGAACTCACTTACTTCTAATAAAGGTCTATATAGAAATTTTAACTTTTATATGTAATTTTACCTTACTTTTTCTTGTAATTCTATTGGTTGATTGATCTAAAAAGAAAAAAAATCAAAATAATGCAATATAATATTTCCTTTTTTATATAGTAGGATCTTTTAAAGTAGTTTACATATAAATTTACCTTAGGTTTACTGACACTTTTATTAAAAGTAAGTGGGATCCTCTTTGAACATCAAAATTGATATCAGCATCATTACTTTCATGTTTATTTTTATATCTTTTACTAATTTTAAGATCACATGTGGAGTTTCTGTTTGTTTTTTTTCTGCCAAATTTTCTTGAATATTAAGATCTTTTTTTTTCTTGATAAAAATTCAGAAGAGTCAATATTTTATACTGAATAGTAATTAAAAGCCTATCACTTTTTTTTGATTTTGCAAGTTGTATTTTTTAAAAAAAAATTAGATCAATAATTAAAAAGATTTGATTTATTTTTATTATTTAAAAAAATAAAATCTTATAATTACTGTAACTATAAGATTTTTCCATTTATTAGCAATTTGAATATTACTATAAATATTTTCAAAGTTAAAATTTAAAAGAAAAGCTTCAGTATCTTTTTACAACTAAACATTTTTCAGATTAAAAATAATTTTACATATATGCTTTAACTCTTCAAACTTATTTTTATATTTAATTCATGATCCATGCAAAAAATAGAGAATTTAATTATTAAAACCCAGAGTTAAGTTATATATGGTAATATATAATAGTGCAGAATTTGAAGACATGGCAAATTAAAATACAAATTTTTTAAATATAATGTAAAAACTAAAACCATTAGCATAAAATTATACTATTTGGCTATCTTTTTACCAAAAGTTCAGTAAAATTTTCAATTATTAGAAATAACTTTTCTATAAGCCTAAAAGTAAAAATCCATTATTCGCAATGTTAAAATAAGACATTTTTTTCTTTAAGCCTATAAGTAAGTCATTTCTAGTGCTCAAAAAATTTACCAGACTTTTAATAAAGAGTAAGCCAAATAGCATAATTTTATGGTAATAAACTTAATTTTTATATTATATTTTAACAATTAGTACTTTGGTTTGCTATAATGTCAGATTTCATGCTATTATATAATTAATTCCAATTTGTGATATAGGACTACTTTATTTGTAAATCATAAATTAAGAAGAAAAGAAAATAGTACTTTTATTGTACTTTCATTTCATTTTATTCTTGAAGTTCTATTTTTTTTTAACATTTTTATAAATTTGTTCCATTTTTTTTTATTAAAAGAAGTTTAAAATATATATATATTTTATGGTTGTAAGAACAAAATAGAGTTTAAAAGGTTTGCGTTTTGCATTTTACACTTGAAATATCCATAAAAATATATCTAAATAAAATAAATGCATATTACAATTAGGAAAAATACATGAAAAAAAAGGAACTTATGGGTACTTAATTTTTATTTTTAATCTTACTCAGTGAACATAATCAGTTTGAGATTAATCTTAATCTTAAACACATTTTTTGTAAAACTAGATTAACTTTTAATCTCAATCTATGCATTTTGTGAATATATCCATAGTTATACAAAAAAGTTTGTAAACAAATACAATTGTACAGATGGCTACCAAAAATATACGGACATTTAAAGATATTTTGGCATCTAGTGATTGAAATTTCATGATTTTATATTCATTAGATTCGTCTCTTTGAGAGGATTCAAATGATAGTAAAATCATTTTTGTACGATCAATATTCAGTGTATGATTATGCTTTAAACATTTAGATGTTTCTAAGTATGATGTTTTTGTGATCCAATGATTGGATTTTCATGATCTTTAGTTCATTATATTCGCCTCATTGAGATGATTCAAATGATGGTAAATACATATCGATTGGATTAATAATGAGTGAATTATGATATTTTTTTAAAATTTTAACTATTTATTATACTAGTTGTACAAATCATAGATTTTTTGCGATGAGCATTTTCATATTTCCAAAAAATTCTGAAAATATGAAGTATGAGAGTTTGTTTATTATGACTGTAAGTATAGAATAATATATTAATTTATATTACATTAATATATAATGATCAGCATATTTTGGTAAAAAAAAGTGTCCATATGCTTTTGGTAGCCATCTGTATATAATCTCATTCTCACTGATATCATCAATTAGCTATTTAAGACAAAGAATTGCCAACATTTATATGATAAAAAGAAATAGTAAATTTAATCAGTTTATTTCTTCAAATTTGTCTTTATTACAATCAATAAATAATAGTATTAATCAATTGTCTATTTAATTGCTATGCATATACACTCCAAATTCAATACATCAGTTAAAATTTCTTTTGCATCTTTTAATGTTATACTATTATTACGATTTTTTGAATTAGATGTAATATTACTTTTAAGTTTTGATACTGAACTTTATAAATAAATCCATAGGTCTAATGGATAAGTTTATTCTTTATCTATAATAACTAATTACAGTCTAGGATTTTATTATAAATAGAATTGATTCAAGCATTTTTGATTGATAATGATTTTACTATTTTTATATACATTAATTAAAGAATGTTGATTAAAATATTTTATGACTGATACAATTTTATTAGTTGAATTCATAAAACTAATGAAATTTAAAAAGTTTTAGATAATAAATTTCAGATAATTTATTATATTTTTAAATTGAACAATTTATTTGAAAAAATATTTTTTATTTAAACTACATATATATCACCTAATCCTAATAATCAAGTTTCACAATATCTTATTTATACATTATGGAATCTAAATATTAAAAAATATGTAAAAAGTGGTCAAAGCATACAGTTGATCTTCCAAGTGATAAAATTCATGCATCAGACATGATTACATTTTGGCAGGTTTTTTTGGCATGTTTTAAATCTTGGACTCTTACAACAGGTCTAATTGATGGTAAAATTAGGCAACTAAAAGTTACCTCAAATCTTATATCAATTATTTGCAATCTTTCACTTGTTGCCATACTCTGAATCATTATTTGGACCTGAAATTTAACTAGTATTAGAACCAATAAAATATGCAAATTTAATTAAGGTACAATATATATTAAAAGCTCTTGGTGAAAATCAGCAATTGCAGATGCTTTATCTGAACTATAATTTGGAATCAATACAATTACTACTGGAGAAAATTTGGGTAGTAGAATCTAAATATTTTAAAAAATAAATATAATTAATTAATAATTTAACTAGTCAGTTGTAATATATAATTTAATCAACTTACTTGTAAAAATGTACACTCAAACACTACTTGCAAGTGCTTTTTCATTTTTAATTTTATTAATTATTTGAGAAATCTGATCATAATCAGTAATTATTATTTCATTATTATTTAATGTTGATCTAATAATGCAGCTGAATGGTAACAAATAATGAAAGCCAGGTTTTAATTTTATATTATCAGTCATTACAGTTATAGGATATTATAATGTAAAGTATCTATCAATCATTTAAACCTTATGACATTCTCATAACAAAGTTCTGGATCAGTAAGACAATTAATTTCATTTTTTCTTAGTCATCTTTATTAAAATAAAATTAAATATTAATAGAAACTAAAGTAAAAATTCATTGATTAAATTTATAAAATACCTGACATTTTGAATACTCATTCCTTCTAAATTTGAATAAAAAAGATCTAAAGCCCAATTACTGAAACTAGCTAAAATTATGAAAAAATTAGTGAATTCTTCTGAATATTTAAGATTTTGTCTACCCATATCTTTCTCTTTTTGTAAATATGCTTGAACCATTATATAATATAGTCCAGTAAATATGGATTTATCATTAAAGGCACCTTTCATTGCTTTATCACTATATGTTTGAATTATTATTATAATGTAATTCATCTCTTTTGACAATATTTCAAATTTGAAGTAAATCAGCATTTTGTAAATATTTATTCATAGGATCATTTTCAAACTAAAATATAGGAGTATATTTTATTTTGAGATTTTGGTATTAGCATAGCAATTTAATTTGCTAATAGAATATTTAAATGCAATAATAAATATGCTGTGCAACTAGTACTCTGAACGAGTTAATTCGAGTCAAGTTAAGAGGTAACTTGTACTTGACTTGGAAAATCAGGTCGATTCAAGTCGAGTCAATATTATAAAATATTTTGAATTGACTCGAATCGACTTGAAAAAAAGTTAATTCATAATCGACTCAAATCAGAAAAAGATCAACTTGAATTCGTTTGAGAAAATGTTAGTAAAAAAGTGGGCTTCTAGTAAACTTTTAGAAATGCAAGAAGTATGAAAAATTAGTATATTTTCTTTTTTTTCATTTTTTTTTTTTAACTTTATTATTTTTTTATTTACTTATCTTATTCTTATTTTTTTTAGAAACAGTCTCTTCTCTAGAATGGCAATTTCGGTGGGTAGACTATTAAGAATACGATACAAAAGGTTAGTTTTTTCTTTTTTTCATTTTCTTTTTTTAATTCTATTATTTTCTTACTTACAATATTTTTATTTCTTTAGGAACGGTCTCTTTCAGAACTGCGATTTCAGTGGGTGGACTACTAAGAATATGAAAGGTTAGTATTTATTTTTCTTTTTTAATTTTAT
>JADRCO010000089.1:0-56098 GCA_021464525.1 Rhizophagus sp. LPA8_4_AMF | reverse complement strand
TTTTTTGTTATTTTTTTTTTTTTTTTTTTTTTTTTTTTTCATTAATATAAGATTTTTTTTTTCGCATCAAATCTTTCTTTTTTAATATAGCAAGCACGTGCGTCTCAAAGTACTCCAAATTATGGAAATGATAATACTCACACAGATGGAAATAATGATAACGTTTATGATCCTGATCGAAAGGCAAGCAAAATCAACAACCGTTTTCTTAATTTTATTATATTACAAGATCTCTTGATTAAAATTAAATTATTTGATTCACAGCAGCATCAAGCACCTAATAGTGGACAAATATCATCTCAATCTTATGCTCTAGGAATAAATCCATATGCTAATCAATATGGCAACATCCCAAGCAGTATGGCAATGGGTACCGGAGGTCTCACTCAATCTTACATGTCACCAGCTCAATATCCTCAATACAATCAGCAACATTTGAATCAATATGCTACCGCTCAGGGTTCTCCTTACATGCAAAGTCCTACTGCTGCAAGTTATTGGAATCAAGCTAATACTGGAGGAAATGCCGCAAAAGTTCAACAATATTCACCTCAACCTGCTGATAAGAAATGAAGTGAAATGTCACGCGTGATTGAAAAATAGACTAAATATCATATCTTCTTTAATTTTTTGTGAATAATATTTTTTTTTCCTTTTTCACGTAGAATTTATGACTTCATAATAATTTGCTAACATCTAAAAATTTACCTCTTTTTATCCCGCTCATAAAAAAAAGCATCATATCCATTTAAGTTTGAAATTTATCCTGTTTGATATAGGTTAAATTAATGTTATATAATGTGATAAATTTAGTTGTTGATATTTTTTAAGTAAAAAAAAATCCACAATGATTCTTAACCGGATATGACGAAATCATAAGTGGGAAGTTTTATTTTCTCTTTTTTTTCATTTTGTATATCATTCCTCTTTCGATTTCCCTTTTCCCCTTTCTTTCGAAGTTGTTTGCATTAAGTCAATAACTTCGTCTGTTGTTAATAAATTTTTACCCCTAGTATATAATTGTTTGGACATTTTATTTTTCGTTTATATTATTTTATCCTTAACATTAGTTTATTTTCATTATTAACGAAATATTTGTTTTTTTCTGAAATGATAATAATTTTTGTTAGTTGTATAGTTATAAAAATTTTTCGGGCCTTTTTCTTTCATTTTCATTTTTCCTTTTCATAATTGATAAGGAAAATGATTTTTTTTTTTTTGCAAATAAAAATTAAGTATATTTTACAAAATTTACATTTTTTTTGTATTATCTAATGTAAATCTTATGCTTAAATAATAAATGGTTGTATTTTGATCTGCTTCGTTTCAAATACAAATAACAATAACGAATTTGGTAAGAAAAAAATTTCATAGTTTTGAAAAACAATAATTATTTTTTTGGTTCATCGATTAACGGAACTAATACTAAAAAGATATTGTCGGGAAATCAGCCTCAAAAAAGCAACTACTGCGGTGCTTAAAAATTTCCATTACATTTTACATTTACATATTACCACGTATTTTTGTTCTCTGCTTCATATTTTTTTAAAACTTTTTAATCTTTTCAAATCTCTACCTGTTTACATTTTAACCATTTAAAATGGCTCGTAAGTAGTATTTAAGAAGTTTAATGTTACAATCTAGTTAAATTTTCTTTAAAATAAATTATTTTTGAACTTAATAATAAAAAAATTATTTTTTATTTTAAGGTGGAAATCAAAGAGAAAAAGCTCGTGAAAAAAATTTGAAAAAACAAACCAAACAAGCAAAGAAAAAAGAAGATGGAACCGCTTTTAAAAAAAGAGCTGAAAAGTATGTAATAAAAAGATATTATTATAATAATATATATTTTTTCGTTTTTTGTTTTTTTTATCAACTTTTTTTTTAAAAAAAGAAAAGTACATATATATAAATATATTATTTATATATATGTATATATATATGTGTGTGTATATAAACTTATTCTAATATAAAGAAATTAATTTTTAATTAATTTTGTATGTTTAAATGATTATTTTATTTTATTTTATTTTATTTTTGGAATGACACTAAGTTTGTTTTTTCATTGATTTTTTTTTTTGTTTTGTTTTTTTTATCGTTCACTTTTCTTGAAATTAATTTTGTGGATTTGTTAAAAAATTATTTAAACGTTTAAACGTTTTCAAAAATCAAAATTCGAAATTATGTGACCATTCTCATTACATTTTAGTGATGCTGAAATTATGAGACAAAAGCAACAAGTAAGTTAAAATGTTAAAATGATTTCTTTTAATTTCATTTATGACAAATATTTCATTTTTTTATTAATAATATTAATAATCTAATCTTTTTCAACAGAAAGCCTTAGAATTGAAAGCAGAAAAGGAATCGACTCAAAATAAATAATTATGGAATGAGGTAAGTAGAGTATTCTGGATTCATTAAATATTATTTATTATTATTTTATTTATATTATTTTATTTATAATTTTTTTTTTTTTAGATAAATAAAAGGTGAGGAACTTATATGATTTTTAAAATATTTCCTTTTTTTCTCTTATTGTAAGATAAAGAAGTTAAAAAAAAGTAGTTGCCTCTTTTTTAGGCTAGAATCAACAAATTTTTCTTGTGGTACAGCTTCAAATGAATTTAAATCATTAATTTTATAGTCCCTTGTTTAAATGCAAGAAATATTTATTAGTTATTATACAAGAAGTTTTGTTTTATTTGTATTATTATTATAAATTAAATAAATTTTTTTTAAATACATTAATGATTTAATTGAAACTTCCAAATTTTTAAAGAATCAATTAAAAGTCCTTATCATGTACGAATTTGAAACTTTCCAGCTTTGGTTAAACTTCGTACACCCTTTAAATTTATAAATTAAATTAATAATTTCATTCATTATTAAAAAGTTAAATTTAATATAACATACCTTATATGGTTTGTATCCTTCATTAAATATCTTTAAACTGTCTACTCTAAGTCCCGATATTGCATACATATTAATAGAAAAGTCTAATATAATTGTATGCCCTGATTCTGGTGTTTGTTCACTAGATAAATAAACCATTGTTAATATTGAATTTTTTTTTCAACTAAAAAAAACATTACTGATTACTCACGAACTGCTGAAGTTTCCGGATAATAAAGGAACTTTATCTTTAGATTCTATTTTACCCAGATCCCATCTAACACTCTAATCAAATATGAGAAAACATCATTTTTAGACAATATAGATACTTCCTTCATACGAAAAAAGATAAAACTTACCTTTGTGACGGGATCAAAAATATATGAACCAAGATTACATGTAGCGTTAACATTCGATACAGATTTAGCTAAGGGAAATACTAGCAAAACATTCTCTACAGGTTTTCCATCTGTATTTCTTATATTGATTGATATATCAAATTTACCTATAAATTTATTTTTTTTAAAAAAAAAAAAAATATTTATATCGGATGATATTAAATACAGAAATAATTAATAAGAAACATACCGCCATTATTTCCAATATGAATTTGCGGTTTTACATATATTGGTAAAGATTGTTGATGTGGTAAATTTACCCGATAGTTCATTAATTTAAAAGGGCCATCAGGAGGCACAAAAGAAAGTACGCGTTCATTTTCAAATTTGTTATATCTAACACATGGATGAAAACTACAGTCATCCAACACTTTTGGATTTATGAAACTCAACGTAAGGTCAGGCATTCCTAAATATCAATAAATTAATAAATTAAATTTAAATTTAAATTATTATTCAATAAACAATGATGAATAACCAACCAGATAAACGACAATTTGCTTGTATTATTCCATGGGTCTCAGATGACACTATTGCACCATTACTAAATTATCAAGAAGAAAACATAAGCCCTAATTCATTTTTCTCGAAAATCAAATTTAGTTTAATTCGTGTACCTATCAACGATTGCATCTATTTCTTCAATAATATCAAAATATATTTCATTATTTGTATATTTTACACCAGATTTTCTCCATGGAATACTTGATATTGTACTTCCATTAGGAATATGCTGCGTGACGCTAGCAAATACGAAAGAAAAAAAAAAATAAGATTACATGTATATACTTTTTTTTTATTATCTTTGAGACCTTTTTACCTTGTTACTCCGGCAACTTGACTTATCACTTTATTAATAATATTTGGAGGTACAATCATTTCCTTCAGAGCATTAGGTTCAGTAGTTAATGGATATCCTATACAGCACATATAATAAAAATCATATTATATTTTATCCAATCTTTATTTTAAAGACATTTTTTATTTAAGAGCTATTAAAATCAATATAAATTATAGAATTACCATAATCCATCATTTCTTCTAAAAGCTATTAATTATAAATTGATTAATTTAAAGTAAATGTAAATACAAATCGAACTTGTAATGATTAAAATCTAACCTGATAAACGACATCAAAATTATCTCTTATTGATAACTCAGATATTTCACCAAAATATTCTGCTAGTATGTCTACTATCCTGTGAAGGAACTCTAACACTAATAAAACATCGACTATTTTTTATAATAAATGATAATTTATATTCCAATGAATAAAACCGAAATTTATTAATCAAAATGGTTCACAATTTATATTTAATCACCTTCACTGGAAACAGGACTTAAAAATGTTAAGCTAGATCGGTAAACATGGACCAGCTGGTATTTTGGCGTCGAAACGACTGGTGGTAAATCTTCCGGGGAGGACTGTCTAGATACCTGGTCATTAAAATAATCAACCACCTGACGATTTATAAGACCTCGCCAATGTTTTTCAATGATAATTTTTCTATAACAAAAAAAAACAATAGTAAGAATTAAGGAGAAAAGAATAATTATTTCCTAGAAGAAAATTTACCCAGCAGTGTTCAAAACGAAAAGACTGTCAATCATAATTGCATGCAATAAAGGTGTGTACTTGTTGTTGGGCATCCTTAACATAGCTAAAACTGGATTTGATTGGATAAGTGTATTGTGTAGCATAAAAAAAAAAATTAAAAAAAAAGCCTAATAAATAATAATATATGTCAAATATTGAATTAAAGTTAACCTTTTTACTATTTATTATTATTCCTCAATCGTAATTAGGATTCTACTTGGGTGTGCAATCTCTGTTCAAAGATTCACGGAATTCTGCAATTCACACTCTTCATCGATATTATAAAAGAATGCTTTCAAGATTCTACTAAATGCACTATTTCAATTTATTTCATGCTGTCAGAAAGGAAATAAATGGTTTCGTTCAACTTCCACCAAAAAAAAATGTTTTGCTACGCAAAACTATCTTCAAATTTAGGATTCATGTCATGTTTAGCCATTAGTTCACGAGTCGTGTCCCGAAAGACAAGATAACTTGCACGTTTATTCCTTTCCTAGTAGCTATTTTTCAGGAACTTTCTCCAATGACATATTTATGATTTATTAAGATAATGAAAAGGTGCTTTGACTTTAGTCAATAAAACTCACTTACTATTTAATTCTCTTTTCAAAGTTCTTTACTTCATTCAACGTTTTACATAACTCATTCACTTAACTTCTTCAATTTATTTTTAATGTCAATTTAAAATTCATTCATCATTTCGCTATCTCAACAATTTTTTAGTTCTTCGTGTTTCCTGTTAAATAGTATTGAAATGCTATAACAGTAAATAAAAAAAAAATGGGATCATGCTATGTAAATTTAGTAAAGCTAGTGCTGCCAAATGTTAATAACCGTTTTAAAGAACTAAAACGATTTGTATCCGGCGTTTCCTTATTCATTATCGGTCCCTATAACCCAATTTTAGCTATTTAATGTTAATTTGATTTCGCTTTAGGTCCCTCCTGATATTTCCTTAATCAAATACAGTATATCAAACGAATATTAATCGGTCCATAAAATGAAATTTATATAATCGCATATAGAGTGTGTAAAAAAAAAACCCCCTATAGATTTTATCAATGATAAATTAAGGTGGATTTTAATTTAGTTAATTTTTATAATTAGCTTGTTTAGAATCCTTAGGATAAAATACTAATGTGAAAAAAATTTTTTTTGTACAATTTGCTCTTGATAACACTTGCATTCACTCTTAATTTACAAGTTTCACATTTCATTTTTTTTCTTCAAAAAGTAAAAAAGCATTATAGTCCTGAAAGATGTCAAAATGTCGCTAAATATTGAGTTTATTTTGAGTAAACTACATGCATTTTTGTAATGTTTACTATATACCGAAATTAAGGCGCACCTGATTTAGTAAATCACCCCTCATAGTACTTGATAATTATATCGGTATTAACATCTTTACACTATTCTTGACAATATTTGAATGAATGCTTTATATACTCTTTAATTTATTTTCTTGTTATATGTTTTTCTGTTTGAAAATAAATATTTGCTAAAATCTTGGGTTTATTATGCAATTTACATAATGTAAATCAAGTTCATGTGTGCATATTACATACATATTACGTACAGTAACTGAAAATTATCGCATTTATTAGAAAGCACAAAAAATAAACTTTTACTAATCGAAATTCAAGAATGTGTATTATATATAATTCTACCTATACTTCGTCTTCAGACTACTTCTCTATTAGCTATTTTCGCCTTGTAATATGATTATTACTTTATTAGATTCTAAAAAATTAAATAAATAAAATTTATTTATTTGAAAATACATCTATTTAATACATTACTCCTTTTACTATTATTATATTCTAATGATTTCCAGTACGAGCGTTATCATAATTTTGGATGAACCATTCTGTAGATTCTTTCACAGCTTTAATTAAAAGGAAAGTGTGTTAACACGAATTTCATATATTGTTGTTGAATGACGTGCAAATAAAATTGTATTAACTTACCAACTTCAAAGGGGGTGAATTGAAAATCGGGAAGATATTTCATTAATTTTGCGTTACTGGCTGTCTTTTTATATTGTCCATCCGCCTTGCTAGTATCAAACTAAATGAAAATTTTTTATTAGAATTATAATCAATGACTATTATTTATCATTTTATCTTTTCTTTTCTTTTTCCTTTAAGAATAACCACTCACTTTATAATCGCCTTTGAAACCAACAGCTTTTACAATGGTATCGGCTACATCTTTAATAGATACTTCATCCTTTTCACCAACTAAAAAAAGTGTAAATTTAGATTTCAAAATTACAAATACTTTTTCTGTTAAAATTTTTGATATTACAATACCTGATAGGATGATAGGATCGATTTCTCTATATTCTCTCAATACCCAAATAAATAATTTTGCCAAATCACGCGAATAAATAAATTGGCGAAGAGGTTTACCAGTTCCAGCAACAACAAAAGGCGTTCCATTTTCTGAAATTCACGTCAATTTAAAAATTATTAATATATATATATATATATATTTTCTTTTTTTTTAAAAAAAAGACACACTATCCAAATTTACTTTTAGCAAGATAACACTTATGAACTAATCCAGGAATAACGTGAGAATCTTGTAAATCGTAATTATCATGAGGACCAAATACATTAGTTGGAATAACTGAAGTAAAATTATCACCAAACTGATCATGATATGCCCTAAAATAAAATAATTAGAAGGTTTTCAAATCATGAACACACTTGTAGATTTAATTTACTTGTTTTGAGTATCTATCAAGCGCTTTGCATAGGCGTAACCAAAATTAGATTCATGAGGAGGCCCATTATGAATCATTGTCTCATCGACTGGATATGTTGTTTTATCGGGAAAGATGCACGTAGAGAGACACGAAACAACTTTCTTGACCTATAAATTGTATGATATTAAATCTTCAATAATGTTTCGCGCCCTGAATTATAATTAAATCCTTACTTTATGTTCATGGGCGGTATGCAAAACATTATCATTGATTAATAAATTGTCTCTTAGAAAATCCATTTTATATTTCATATTTTTGAAAAGACCACCGACGAGGGCAGCTAAATGTATCACGTGAGTTGGCTTATACTTTTCAAAGATAGCACGCGTAGCTTCTGCAGACCTTAAAGGGAATTCAAAAACTATTTGAATTTATTTAAATAAAAATTTGAATCTAAAATAATAAATTATTACCTTAAGTCCCCATCTTTACTTGTGAGGAAAACCCATTTTTCTCCCTCCACTTTGCCATATTTTCCGTTATCATTTTCAATAACCCACTCAATTGCTTTCCCTACAAGGCCAGAACCGCCGGTAACTAAAATGACGTTTTCATTTGACATTGGGTTTGAAAATTAGTTTGGCCTAAAATTTGAATCGAATAAAAAAAACGTTTCCTGACCTTATTTATACTTTATCACATACATTATATTGACAAATCAAACTTATTAATTCATGCTCCATATTGTTTCAGGTAAGGTTGTTTGTTTAACCCTCCTTGTATACCGAAAAATTCCGATTTCCGCATTGCTGCGGAATTCTGGTAGTATTCTGACGTACAAAAAAAAGCCCATTATTATTTATGTTAGTTCTATTTTCTTTTCTGTTTATTACATATTTTTCAGAGATCAAAAATTCTTTGATAGAACTTTTAACTTGAGAAGTCGCTATTTGAGCTTCCGCCTTGCTTTGTTGGTTTTTCTTGTTATACCTCCAACTGCCATTGATTTTTGTTTTCGTCGTTACAAAATTTTTTAATAAAACATTTTAAATACAATGAGTGGTATGGAAGAAGCAACTGATATGAGCGTCTTCATTTCTTTGCTAATGAGGGTGGCAAGAGCTTTTTTCCAAACTGCACACATTGTAGTATTGGATCAGCTCACTAAACAAGAAGCCATGAGCGACGAAAACTTGGCGAAAGGCGTTGGTCTTAACGTCAAAGAGATCCACAAGCTTTGCGGTACTCTAAAAGAAGCACGTCTCATTAAAACGTTCACAAAAGCTGAACCAAAGAAAGCAGAACAGCGGGCAATTCCAAGAACATATTATTATGTTGACTGGCAACAGGTTAGAACATATATTTATGTGTTTTTATATCATTATTATTTTATCATTTTCTTATTTTTTATTAGGTTGTCAACGTTATCAAATGGAAAATTTTTAAAATCCGTGAGATGGTCGGCGATCGTATGCGAAGTGTATGAATTTTATTTTTATTTTGAATTGATCTAATATTCTATTTCATGTAAACAATCCATGTTAAAACCTCTTTGTGAATACAGGAACAAGAAAATAAGGGATATTTATGCCCAGGTTGCAAAAAAGTATTTGCACCTCTTGATGTTCATAATCTCTTTGATCCTATTCGTCAGACATTTGTATGTGATTTATGTCATTCTGAATTGGATCATAATGACAATGCCGAAAACGTCAAAGGATCCGAGAAGCTTCATGGAAGGTAATTGTTGACGATAGTTTAGTCCGTAAAATAACTTACTGATCATTATTTAAAAATTTTAGATTCATGGAACAAAGTAAACCGATAATCGATTTATTGAAAACTATTGATAAATTACGGATCCCTGTGTATGTATTTACTTATATAGATTTAATTTAGGATTTGACTAGTTCTATTGCAATAATTTACCTCTATTTGTACAATAAGTTCTTCAATTGAAAAACTACAAGCTGGATCAGGTGCAAAAAATGGACAATCAGGATCTACTCGTATGTAATAAATAAAGTATACATTGTATTTTATTTTCTTACTGACATTTACTTATTTCAATGTTATATTTTAGAGGAACATGACTTACAATATGCCCAAGACACCATGCAACAATTGGGAGGGGATATTGTCGTTGTGTTTCAGGATGATAATGAGACTTCAAAAATAGAACGACAAGCGGAACTTGAAAAAAAGCGGCAAGTATTTTTTTTAAGTACTTATGTTTCATAACGTATTTAGAATATCTTATATTTATATATACATTTTTATATTTCATAGGCAGCAAAATGCATTACCTGCTTGGCATGTTCGTAGTACAGTTTCGGGTGAAATGATGGTTTCGAATGCTTGGAATTCAGGAGCAAACAAAGAAATTGAAGAGCAAAAGGTGGAAAATATTAGAGTTAATGAAAAAGAAGATGAGGGACACAACCGATATTTAGAAGAATATTATGCTAATTATAATCAAGATACTGAAACATCACCAAATGTTGAGGAAATTGATGATGATGATTTTGAGGAAGTAGAGATTGAAGAAGAAGAGTTTGAGGAAGTCGAAATGGCCTATAATAGCCGTGAGGATGAGGATGATGATCTTGATGTGGTCGATCTAGAAAGTTCACATCGATATGATAAACGGTCAAGAACAGATGGTGGTTATGGGAAATACTCCGAAAATGGCAATCGGAAGATTAATGGTAGCCATTATTGATAGTTTAATAATATTGCTGAAATAAAAATTTTTATTCTTAATTGTATTTATTGAATATGATTATTATCCGAGATCTCCAGTTAGAAGAAGAGCTTTAAAGAGTGTCTATACACGAATAAAATAATAACTTCATCTAGATTTTTTTTTTTTTTTTATTCGAAGTGCTTGAAATGTTACATATTTTCAGGTTATTTTTATTATAAAAAACATTTACAATTATAACAAATAAAGTGTAGAATAAGTTATAAGTACTATATAATATTTAAGCAGAATATCTAATCATAAACTAAATATTAAAAATAAAAGATTAATAATGTAATTGAGCATTTCATAAAATAAATAATTCTAGTTATTGTTTCAAGTCTAAATCTTTAATGTCTTCAGCATCTAAATTGAAAAAGATTAATATTAGAAAGAATGATTAACTTATACGATATTATGAATATAAATAAATATAAATTACCTGCACTAGTAGCTTTGTGAATATCATGCCTTTCAGGAGAAGTAGTAGAAGTTGCTGTTGATGTAGAATTATTATTATTATCTGGAATTTCTAAATCATCATTTAATTTATATGGAGAAGCCTTAGAAGCAGAATTAATTGAAGATTGATTATGATCTTCTCTTATAATTTTTATTTGATGATTATTAGTGGAAGAGCTAAATACATCATCATCGTCAGTATCCTTGTTAACATCAATACCATGTGATCCATAAACTGGTTGAGATTTCAAAGGTGAAATTCGAGCATTAGGGGTAGTATTAAAAGAATTGTTAGTAGTATTAATATACTGGCGATCATTATTTTTTTGTGGTTGAAAAGGAGAAAAATCTTCTTCGAGTAAAGGATTGTCGGCTTCATAGCCGGGTAAACTTGTGTAATGCGGAGTAGAATGTTGAGTTGTTTCATTTCTTGTTGCCGTTTGTTGTTTTAATTTTTCATACCATTCTTTAGCTTTCTTTTTTGTTGCTAAAATTTTTAAAAAATAAATTTAATAATTTAAGAAAATTAAAGTTGCTCAATCAAATAATTAATCCTTACTGTCAACAGCCTGAACAATTTTTTCTTTAATTATTGGAAGTTCCTCTATTTAATAGAAAAATAATTTAATATTAAAATCATATCTTTATCTAATTAATAAAATTAAGTATGTTTACCTGAAAAATCAGGGAAAGCAGATTGTTGTTGTTGTTGAGGCGGTGGTTGCTGTCCATGTTGCTGTCGTTGTCGTTGTTGTTGTGCATCATATTGAGGATCTTCGTCATAAAATTGTCCTAAAATCAAAATCAAAAAATTTAGATATATGAAAAAGTTATTTTAAAAATAGAAACTTACCATCTGCTTCGGCTGCTAAACTTCTAGCTAATTCTTCATCACGTTTAATTTGTTCACTAGTATTTTGTCCAGACTATATATTTAAAAAAAAATTAAAAAAATTTATAGAAAAAAACGTAAAAAAGCTAATTTAAAAGTGATACAACATACTTCTGTTTGAGCTGGAATATTTTCTTCACTCTTATAGTTTGGGTCAGACATACTCAAGAGAGCATTTATACTTTGTTCTAGATTTGCTTGATTAGCTTCAAATACTGCTTCACATACTTCGGGATCTACGTCAGGGAACATACCCTTCAGGGTAATTATGGCTTCAGTATTCTGAGTTGACATTGTTACTATGTATGTGTGTGTAAGTAAAGAAGATTCAAATGAGGACACTCAAAACAAATTAATTGGCTTATTTATAAGTTTATAAAGATATACTTGGCGAATAACTTGGCAGATAACTTGGCGATTCTTGATTACTTTGTTTTCCTCTTTAGTTTTTCCGATATATTCACATATGAAATTTAAACATCTAAGTGGTGTAACTGCCGATCATTTCAGAAATTTTTTTTACAATTAATTTTCTTAACCATTTTCTCTACTTTTGAATCTCAGGATGAGTTTAGTTGACGAGACAAATTTTGTTACAAATTTCCTTAGTTCTTTATCATCACGCCCCGTGAGATACCCTCAAGACTTTGCTCCTCCTCTTCAAACGCGTCAAAAGCCAGTAAGTTGAAGAATCTAAACCAGACTTACTTAATACAAAGTTTTCATTTTATTATTATTTTTAGACAGCAAACGCACTATCTAGTAAAAGTAAAAAATCAACAGGAAAATCAAAACTTCAAGAAATCTCACAAAACGCCGAACCTGCTCAAGGTATAAGCGTAATATTTTGAATGAATTTTTTTCCTTTTGTTTTTTTTCCGAATAACGCGTACTTTTTTTCAGGTATTCCAATTCAAGTAAAAATTAAATCACTTAAAGGAGGTCAACCATTTACAGTCCAATTAAATAATTCTGATACGGTTATTAATCTTAAGGAAAAATTGCAACCTCTTGCTTCGATTCCTATTGATAATCAAAGATTGATATTAAAAGGAAAAGCCTTAATCGATACTAAAACTTTATATGAATATGGTATTAATAATGATACCACAATACATTTAGTTCAAAAGTCTGGTAGTGCGTCAATTAGTTCTTCTACTTCTGATACAATATCATCTCCCGTTTCTTCAAGTTCAGCTCAAGAACCTCTTAGTTCTTCTGCTATGGAGAAATTGAAAGATCCTCAATTTTGGCGCGTTTTACATACTTTTCTTCAAGGTCAATTTTCTCAAAATAAAGATTCTGAACGTGTCTTTCAAGAATTTTCAAACATTTATAAAGATTATAATGGAAAATTTATTGAAGACTTTGATAAACATACAAAAACTGAATAGAAATATTATTTTTTTTATATCAGAAATTATCAAAATTTACTGTATTATTATTATTCAAAAATAAAATACAATTTTTTAACACGTTATTATTGAAAAAGTATATTTTTAATATAACGAACTTATATATCCAAAAACCAGAAACATCAAAGTATTTTAATAATAATTTACAATTTGATGTAGAAATTCTCCAAGAACAAATGTTTAAATAAATACTATAAAATACATAAAATTTATAAACCCACCCCCCTCCTAAATAAATCTAAAATTACAAAATAAGAAATTTAATTTATAATTTACACTAAGTAATAATTATAATCAAGAGAAAAAATGGAAAAAAAACCTGGAGATACAGACCCTTTAAACAAAGTCCTAAACCAATAATTAAAAATAATTGTTGATTACCATTATAAAAATAATTCAACATTCAAAAAAGGTTAATAATTGAGAGATTAAAAGTTATAATAAATCACAAATATTTTCACTTCATAATTTTCAAAGTCTGTTGAAAAACCTTTTTCGTGCTATTTTCAAAGCATTACAGTTCCATCATTAAATCTAATTATTTAAAAAGAAAAAAAAAAGATAATAATATATGATAGATTCGTAACAAGATTTTTTTTTTTTAAAAAAAAAAAAGATATATTCATATAAATTTTAACACATAAACGAATCTCTACTCACAATTTTGTCTTTGCCCTTAATTCTTCCCGTTGAATTATTCACTAAATCAATTTCATCACTCCGTCGTTCTATTTGACAAACCGTACATTTAGCTTCTGGTTCATTTTCTGTAGAAATGTTCGATTCGGTCTCGAGGCATCTACGATGGTAACCGTGGCCGCAACGGAAAAGCAATAGGTCGTTTTCTTGAATCGTTGACGATGTTGAAGGTTGAGGAGACGGTGACGAGGGGAGTAGGTTGACAGATGTCGAAGCTTCTCCATCAGACAGGTACTGATTAGATTCTTCAAGTAATTCAAGGGACGGGAAGGCATCTGGTAAGGCATCTGCAATATTGGCAGGGTTGGATATAGTGGATGAATGGGGCGTTTTCTTTTCGGGTGAACCCCAACCAGATGGTGTGCGGAGGTTCAGATGGTTAAGATCCGTTCCCCAAAACTGAACCCCACACACTTCACATGCCCCCCTACGAGGGCGCCAGCCTTTACCACGCTGTCTAACAACACCCGCTACATTCATGAACAAGTCCTTTTCAAATAGTCGGTTGGTCATAGCTAGCAACTGACCTTCATATTTATATGTATCAATCATCCCTACGAAAATGTCCCGAAAGTCCGAGACGGTACTATTCCTTTTGGCTTGCGACTGAATAAATCTAAGCAATAGTCTCGGCAATGAAACGTAAGGCGAAGATGTGGACAACAGTAAGGACCTCATAATAGACTGAACATATGATTTAAAAGTAGTAACTAAATGATTTGCAATATATGGTGATATAGGTGATCTCGATACTTCAAATGAAGATAATTGCCCATTGGCTAAAAGTTTTTCTGACATCATTGGAGGTATTGGTGGTATGACACTTGAAGATATAGCTTTAGTGGCATCCAAAAATGCATCAAGAAGTTTAAACCATAATAATTCAGTTTCACTTTCTGTAGTATGGTCTTGAGGAAAGGCAACAGCACCCTTAGAACCTTTTGTTGAAGTTGCTCGTCGGCAACTATTCTCGCACAAAAGAATGCCAATCTTGAGTACACCTTTTAATTTCATTAAAGATGTCTCTATTTTTGTTTTTTCTATTAATGTCCATTGGTCATTTATGTCATTTTTTTTATCTTCAATCAATGAAAGAATTTCCTGCCTTTTATCTTGGACAATATCCAAAATTTTGTTAAGTGCTTCAACTGCTTTACCGCTTCTCTCCAAAATCCAAACCACTGCGTCTACAATATCAGTGTCATCACAAATAGGCAATACATATTCCATTCTATAGGTATCTGGATGAGTTTGTAAATAATGATATACACCTGTAGGATCAAATCTGCACATTAATGCAATATACTGTTCATGAATTTCTGGATCTATAAGAAGGGACTCCGAATGTGCTTCAGACATAATAACTTGTTCCTCGACAGTTCGAACCCTCACAAGTTCTCCGCCTGTTACATTTTCTTGAGAAGGTTCCAACAGTCCTCTCAAATAAGTGAATAAACGTGCTGGAGATGATGATAAATTCTCGATAACAGTTTTATGATCACTGTTAAAATATGTTTTAATAATTGCGGCAGTTTGTTCGCCATCAATATCAACAATTTCATCAATTCTCGTCATAATAGTTTGTGTAACTTCTCCCCGTTGTTTCTCCGTAAGCTTACTGTTGGGATTTAATAAGCTACGAATACAATCAAAAACTTCATTTCTTCGTTCAGGATCTTTTAAATAAGTTGTCACTAATAATCCGTATTTTTTATCTGCTTTATATACATGTTCCAGCACTCTCCAAAAACCAGCATTTTCATATAATTGAACCATCTGATTTTCATCTTGTGGTGTATAAATAGATAATAAACATTCTACTGAAAGTTGTCTTTCTTCACGAGTACGAGGAACATTATCAGTACTGAGATGGACCAGTATCTTGTGTATGATAGATGGGGGTAATAGTAAGAATTGTGTGTATTTTGGTAAATTACGTGCTACAAAACTATATAAGTAGGAGATATCTGTCTGGGAAAATTCCGAGTTATCATAAGAACTTGATGTCATAACTTCTAACAGGATATTCACTAATAACTGACGATTTATAATTTTCCCAGGTAATTCTTCTTCCTCAACATATTCATCACCATTCATAATTATTTCAACCCCGTTTAAATAAGAATCTTCAAAGGCAATTTCTAAAGCTTGCAAGAACGCTTTTGTATCAAATCGTAAGAAGATTCTAAGATAGGGATAAGTAGGTTCTGAACCTTTCAACTCATCTTCAGCTGTTAAGATTAATTCCCCACCGTGCCTAGGCCATACAACACAACGACCAGAAAACACAAAAGAATATAATGTTGTTCGAGCCTCATTAGCTTCCGGCTCTGAAAGTGGAGCACCGTTAGGATATGTGCGACCAGTGAGAATATTTCCCATGTAAGTATAAAATTTGCGAGCGTTTGTTCTCATTGTCTCCAAATCTTCACCCGCTTCAACATTAACATCAGCTGAAATGGAGGAAGTTGACATTGAAGAACGATGCTTCTTTTTTTTACGCTTTTCTAAAATTAAGATTTTCCTGATTATTTTAAGAAGCTCAACAGCCGGACTAACGTAATCCATCATGGAACGATTCCAAACATAGATCATCGCATCATAGAGTCCTTCACTTTGACATAACTGGACAACTTGATCAATATCTATACATTGAGGGTTAATGTGCCATATGCATTTTTCAACTTTTGCAAGCATACGACGACTCTTATAATGATCGACCAGATCTTTCATTATTTCCGGCGGTAAATCTTTTATTTTATCTTCAAGTATATATGGTTCTAAAACTTCAAGGAGTACTCCTTTAGCAGAAGCCTCAGAATATCGCTCATAAACATCATTAAATAGAAAGTCCTCTCTATGCATACTAAGACAGGCCTCAATACATGCGACAGCTAAATCATTGAATAAAACTGCACCGCTACCATTATGTTCATCAACCATACCCTGGAATGTACGCTCACTCGAAAATGCATAATTTATTGAAGCGATTAAAAGTTCCATAAGTTTTTCGCCTACAATTGCATGACGACTTTCTTCATCATCCGGTAAACCAAGAATTGTTTGAGATGATGTTTTATTATAAAAAGATGTGGCTAAAGCTATAGCTTCAAGGAAATCACCAGATTGCACAAGTGCAACTACACGATCAGCCCATGACAAAAGTGTCCCAACATAAAGTTGTCTCACACCCTACGATAATTTTAAAACATTAGTATTGGAGTTTGAAATTTTATCGATAATTACTAGAATATAAAATTCAGTCAAATATATACCAAGAGAAATACGTTTCCTCTATATACGCGTATACTGTGATAGTAAGCCAAATCAACTGTTGTCCTTGATGTATCTACATGCACATTTGAATCGTCTGTGATATCCTTTAAAAGTGAAGAAAACCTATCATGATATACTAATGATCTTTGACGAATATTGCTTTGCTCAAAATCTTGTAAAGATTTTGGATCAAATACGACAATATCTTCGGTATTTGTCAAAATCAGCAATATCTGTAATAACACGTTTTAGTTACGTAGGAATATAAATCCAATCGAATGATCAACATGCAATATGCTGTCTTTATAGATAATTAAATAAAATCAAATAATGATTAAAGTCACCTGAGAGGATAGCCACTGTAGCGCAACTATGCCATTCCTAGATTTCCAATCACCAACTTTGGTGAATTCTAGCCTAACATCATGTTCAGGGCGTCTTCTTTTTTTTGAAAGTTCGGCAGTAGAGAGTGGCACAGCAGTTACTTTTAAAATAGTCAAGTGATGGCCCCATGAGAATGCGAGTAGAGGATCAGTATGCTCAATTGGTGAATCTTTTTTTTAATCAAAATAAATAAAGTAAAATATCAAAATTTAATGTAAAAAAAAACGACCTAAATAAATTTAATTGGGTTACCATCATTTAGCTGAAACTTATCAGCAGGAAACCACGCTAAGCATCCAGCAATTGATTTTGACGTGGAAGAATCCGTCGAAACATTTTTGGGTTTTAAACATTTATATTGGGTTTGAGGTGTTGGTTTAGTACTAACTATAATCATCTATTAATGATGGACAAAAACATAAACATAAATACATAGATAAATAAACTTAATAAAAAGATTCAATAGAATAAATACCTTATAAGGTGTTAACATTGCTACAAGCCCAAAACTTTCGGATCCATGAGGCGTTTGACCAAGTGGTAAAGGTGATAAGCCAAATACTGTACTCGGTCTTCTCGGTTTAGAAGGTACTGAAGCTTGAGAAGCAGATGTCTGCGTAGGATAACTTCCAAGAATACGTGTAGTTTCTGTAGCATTAACCAACATGACCTTATACAAGTTATGGTAAAATGCCATACCCTTTTTGAAAAAAAAATTTTAAAATTATTCAAATTCATAAGGATAAAAGATAATCAAAAAGAATAACTACAACATACATGATCGTCTCCCGACACTATTCCATTTTTTCTCATACCAACAAACCCAACATGTAAAATTGATGAACCACGAATGTGTCCTTCTTTTCTGCCACCTGCAGCAACAGCCGGGGAAATTGGTGAAATAGACCGCACCGGATTCATTGGTCTTTGCAAATCCCATATTAATATAAATCCTTGTGCATGACCACTGGCAATTTGAGAGTGATCAGAAGAAATAGCAAGTGAGGTAACCGCACCATGCTGTTCAAAAGCTAACAATTGAAAAATACATTAATCTTTTATTTACTTAAACAATACATTTATTGATAACGAAACTCTCACTATAATACCATTGACCGCAGTTCCAAGAACGCATTTTAATGTTTGTGAATAATCATATACCATAATTAGGCCACGAATAGTGCCGACTGCAATAACACCACTAACCTATAATATATATATACATATATATATATATATATATATTTTGAAAAAAAATAAATAAAATAAAATAAAATAAAAAGAATTTAGGGAAATGATTCAAGATTTTAAGTCAAGAAAGTAATACGTACAGCGAGCACCGTAGCCAAGCCTGCATTCTGATTAGAGTATAATTGTTCTGATAATTTTGCCAGAGGGGACCACCGGAAAGCTTCCCATGGTTCAGGTGGGGCAAGTAATCCTAAGTCCTCAAGACCTAATATTGAAGGAGATGATGAACGTGATAGTCGAGATGATGCTCTTGATTGCATCGAAGGAATCGACGCAGAAGAAGTAGAGCGTAATCGTGCTAAACTAGGATCAAGAGCTCTTAAAGAACGTGGCGAAAGTGGAGTTGTTGATGGGGTAGCTGCAGACCTGCGAGATATATCCGATAATGAATCCTATAAGGACCATTTATTAGGTAAGGCCACTTCTTGAATGTACTTAAAAAGCTTATAATAACTACAAATACCTCGAAACCAGGAATTTCAGATTCAGTATCTATAGTTTCGGAATCTATGCATTCATCATCACTAGAACCTTCTGATTCATTCAAAATTCTATCTAGACTAAGGTGTTGCGCTAAAATCGAACCAAATAGCTCATTATTATTTAAAATAAAAATACATATCATTGTAAATAATATCAAATCATTACCTTTATTTACAAATTCCTCATACAAAGCAGCTTCTTTCATGACCCGTTCCAGCAGATCAGCAACTTTCTTTCTTCGCTGTGCACCCATAGTTGATGGATCCGCCAATGGCCCACCTTGTAAATGTATTTGAAGATCTTCTTGAAGTTTATATAATTCTGTGAGCGCAGATTTTATTGTACTTTCTTGAGTAATAGGAAGATCCAGTTCTGGTATTCGGAGCTTATTGAAAGAATTTTCAATATCAACCAATGAAGAGACACCGTTCACTATAAAGTATGCAGATTAATGAAATGAATTCAGAATTATTAATTGCTAATAATAGTTTCAATTCTTACCAAGACGCGATATTGAACCCTCAGCTACTTTTGGCTGTGGTTGAATGTCATGTATATCGATCGTTGGAGTAGCTGGCTCATCATTACTGCTACGTATATTTAGGATTGAATCGGAATTAAATTCATTCGGAAAAAATCAAAAAAAAAACAGTTAGAATTAAATGGAATAAAGCGATTTCGTCAAAGAAAATAAGATCTAAAGTGTCCTTAAAAATCTAAGATTTCCTTACCTTCCATCAGAATCTTCGTCTTCTTCGCTATTCCCGCTTGTCAGTCCATTATTTTCGTGTAGGAGCTCAAGGGCTCTTTTCATTGCGTCAGTTAAACCCGCAGCTTTCCATGCTTCCATTCTTTTTTTTAAATTACTTAAATACTTTTCTGCTTGAACATTATCTTCTAAGGCAGCTTCAAGTTCTGGTGGTAATGGCCCTTCTGGAGCACTATTTGAAGGCATTGGGAGATGCTTAGAAAAGTCATCGTCCGTGTCTGACTCCAGTATTCGTTTTATTAAATCGTCATATGTTTCGGTTTCTGGTGCTGTGGGCGTCATTACTCATGTAAACTTTAGAAACTTAGGATGACCAAATTATGTAAATTATTTAACTATCCCTTTTTTTTAAGGTTTTGCGAAGCTATATCGAGCTGGTAAAATGGTGTATGGTTTATATATAATCGCTAGACAAAACCCGCCCACAAAGTCACATGTTCATCGATCACTTTGTAGTCATTACAGTATTTATATATTTATATATATTAAAGCATTAACTATATTTATTCATACAAGACAATAGCCCATTTTTTCGTTTATAGTGGTTTTTTTTTATTTTTGTTTACAGTTGTAAAAAACTTGATGCATGAAAAACACGTGTAACAAATCATCATATTGTTGAAAAAAACGCGCTTGTCTTTTCATTAGGGACTTAGGGTTTTAACTATCTGTTAAAATTTTAGCGATCTGGAAAGATGCTACGTAGTTTCCAGATCAGCTACGCTAATCGAAATTACTTACTTTTCAGAACAATAAATATACGAAAAATGTCTACCGTCAACATTCGCCAGCGATTGTTAATTTGGGAAGCCGAAAAGAAAAGACAAGAGGATCGTTTAAATATAAAAGCACAAAATACCATCAATATTACTTTAATGGATGGAACCATAAAACAAGGAATCGCAGGTGTTACAACACCATTAGAATGCGCAAAAGGTAAGTTGGATTCTATCACCTATCTTTATAATATTGTTATACCTTAATCCTGAGTTTTTCTTTAAAAAATTTAGGTATTTCACGTAAGCTTGCCAATAATCCTATAGTGGCACTTATTAATTCTCGTGAACTTTACGATATGAACCGTCCTCTTACCAATTCATGTACTTTGCAGCTTCTTCCTTTTGAACTGAATGATTCTACAACCAAGGATGTGTTTTGGCATTCAACTTCTCATGTATTAGGTTTAGCTCTGGAAACAAAATATGGAGATGATGTTTTACTATGCGATGGGCCATCACTTAAACAGGGAGGCTTCTTTTATGAACTTCTATTAAGGAAACATAGTGAACAATTGAATAATGAACGAGGAGAAATATCAAAAATAAGTCGATTGCATGAAGTAATTGCTCAACTTATCAGATCACCGGAAATTAGAAAAGAACCTTACAATTCAGAAGAATTGCAAGAAATTTTGAAAATTATGAATGAATGTGTTTCACAAAATTACCCATTCGAACATCTGGTTGTTACGAAAGATATAGCTTATGACATCTTTTCCAATAATCCGTTTAAGTTATATTACCTCTCAAAAATACCAGAAAATGAGCAAATTACACTTTATAAATGTGGATCATTTATCGACCTTTGTCGTGGACCTCATATTCCACACACCGGATATATTAAAGCGATAGATTTGCTAAAATGTGCAAATGTTTATTGGACACCTGACATTGATAATAACAAAACTTCTCCACAATCTGTTATTCGTATTTATGGAATTTCATTTCCTAATGCTCAAGAACTTAAATCTTGGAAACAAGAACGAGATTTAGCACTTAAATTGGATCATCGGACGATAGGAAAATCTCAGAAACTCTTTTTAACTCATCCTTTGAGTCCAGGATCTATCTTTATGCTTCCACATGGCACTCGAATATTTCAAAAATTACAAAATTATATTCGTGTAAAATATAGAAAATTTGGTTACGAGGAAGTAATGACACCAATGATATTCAAAAAAGAATTATGGGAAACTTCGGGTCATTGGCAAAATTATCAAAATGAAATGTTTACAGTACATTACCATAATGATAATAGCTATGTTTATAGATTAAAACCCATGAATTGTCCGGGACATTGTTTGATATTTGATAGTGCACCAAAATCCTTTCGTGATTTGCCATTAAGATTAGCAGATTTTGGCTCATTACACAGGTATTTTCTGTTTAGTACATTCTAATATAATTTAGTTATTTTATTTAATCATATCTTGCATAACTGATGAATTCCCTTTGATATCACAAGATTATATGATGAAGCAGTGTGCTAATAATTTAAAATAAACTACAGAAATGAAACATCGGGTTCACTTTCTGGGCTCACTAGAGTTCGTCAATTCCACCAAGATGACGCTCATATTTTTTGTAGGGAATCGCAAATCTTTGAAGAAATATCCGCTACTCTATCATTCATAGACGGTGTTTACAAAGATTTGGGATTTACTAACTATGAAAGCTTTTTATCAACAAGGCCGAACAAAAATTTTATTGGCGAAATCAAAGAATGGGATTACGCCGAGGATGCACTCAAAAAAGCATTAGATGCGACTGGACGGAAATGGACCATCAATCCAGAAGATGCCGCTTTTTATGGACCTAAAATAGATATTATGGTTGAAGATGCTTTTCATCGCATGCATCAAACAGCAACTATTCAGCTTGATTTTCAACTTCCTAAAAGATTTCAACTGAAATATCGTGATGAAAATGGAACAGATCAAACCCCAATAATTATTCATCGTGCAATTTTGGGGTCAGTTGAGCGTATAATGGCTATATTAACAGAACATATAGGTGGCAAATGGCCTTTTTGGCTGAGCCCAAGACAGGCAATTATAATTCCAATTGGAGGATTAAAATTCCTTGATTATGCTGAATATATCTGCAATTACTTAAAATCGGAAAATTCACAATGGAGTTATTTTGTAGATGTTGATCGATCAACAAATTCATTAAATAAGATGATTAAAACCGCTCAACTATCACAATACAATTTCATAATATTAGTTGGAGAAAAAGAAAGAAACACACAAACTATAAACGTTCGACGACGAGATGGAGAGATATTGGGTAACATGACAGTTGACGAGTTGCTAAATTATTTTAATGATTTAAACAGCAATCATTTATGATCGACATTTTTTTTTTTACTTTGAATTTATGTGAAAGTTTAGTGATATTTTCGGATTTGCGGCATATGAATGTCAAAGCTAGGTTATCAATACGATAACAAGTAAAGATAAATATGCATATATTATTTATGAAAATTTAAATTTTTAATTTTAAATATGTTTGAATTTGAAATTGAATTTGGGCGAAAAGGAATTTTATCAAAAGAATGCATATAATTGAAGTTTTTTTGGATATCATTTCATGTTTACCACAGGATTAATGCACGATTATGCTTGCACAATTTAAAATTTACTGTTACTAATCGCTACATGAAAAAATATTGCGTCAACGTGCATATAAAGAAAACGATAAGCAAAAGCTTTTCCGATGAAATTTTAAATAATAATCGAAAGATAACAATAATATGCAAAGTATGTGTTTTTTGCATAACCAATGAAACTTTATGTGATTTCTGCGTAAATATCGTTATCCAATCATATTTTAAATATTCAAACGTAAATATGGTCTCATTCAAAAAAAATGAATAAATTATAATGTCACATGATCTCAGCCCGACAGCCGGTTTTTTTTTTATGGTGAGACTTTCAAATTTAAGTGATTTAATTCGATTAATGGTTAATCTGCACGTCAAATGATTAAACTTTATTTTGTTTCAGGAATTGAATTATGGCAGATTCGGAAGGCATCATAGCATAACAATGATAATTGTTTAAAAATAATAATACAGTAATGAAACAATGGTAATGACAATACTATAATCAACACTGTTGCAACAATAATTATTTTATTTTTTGATTCGATTCTCGTTAAGTCTTAGTTTTAATGCATTTGGTGCATTTAATATACGTGTTTACGAACTATTGTTTCAAAGATTTTTTGCTCGTAAATTTTGCTGATACAATATTTAATTTTAAATAAAAAAATTCTCACTCTTGTTCTTTTTGTCCTTGATATATATCAACATTATCTTTCCAAAATCCCTCTTCCAAATTTAATTCATCCCTTGAGACTTTTTGGATTTTCCAACCACGTTTTTTCAGTGTATCAAATAACATATTGTCTGATCTTGTAGTTCTTGTTTGATGACAAAGTATAAGGGTTGTATATGATGGTGTTGATAATTCTAATATATAAATCATTGATGAAATAATATATATATGAGATCAATTTCAATGTTAAAGTCGTTAACTTACCATCAATAGAATCAACTAAAGGTACAATTAAATAATCTACCCAAACTACATCGGCAGCTAAGATAAAATCCCACGGACTTTTATCGATTAAAAATGGAATATAATCATTTCTAAAAAATAATTATGAGAAATTAAAAATATGGTTTTTTTTATATAAATAATACATAAAAAAAATATAACTCTTCTAACCTATTTTCCCAATCTAATGGTTTGGCTAAAACATTATTATTTTCAAATCCATTTAATTTGATGATTTTGTCAATTTCAGGAATAACAATTGGTGCATCTGTTATTGTTACCATGCTTGCACCTAAGATGGATGATGTGAGTGATGGTATAGATTTACCCGCTCCCTTGAAAAAAAAAAATAATATGTTTTTAAAGAGAAAATTATTAAAAAAAAGGGTCAGTATTCAGACTATTACCAATTCAATCACTTTTTTCCCTTTAAAATCCAGTTTGTTTTTATTACATTGTTTTTCAAGAAATTTTGAGAGAATCAAACCCTAAAATAAATAAAATAAATAAATAACTTGAACGAAAAAAAACTAAGTGAAAAAAAAAAATCTTACAGCATCCCAAACGTTGTTAGCAGTTTTAACAGTGTGATCATCATCATTCATAAATAATTCATTATTATCATTATCATCAGGATATAAATAAATTGTTTGATTTTTTATTTTGAAAGGTTTCGACTGATTTGATGGTGAAATTTTAAAATCAAAAGAAGGGAATTTTGGTCCTTCTATAAGAAATAAAGTCGGCAAAGAATTCAACGAAGAAATATCTGACGTGTTGTTAGATAATGACATTTGTTTTCTGATAAAAGAACGGAAGAGATTGATTCTTTATATACGATGATCAATCATATGCTGCCGCTGCTGCGGCTGATCCTTAATTAATCTTAGACATGATGATTCTTTTAAATAATAGTATATTTATTTTTATCCTTTTAAATATTATAAAAAGAATTATGCTTGAATTTGGATTATTGCTATTGTAAATTATACAACAAGTATCTACCATTTAAAGTAAGATTCTTCTATTCTCATCTGACATATATCACCTATATCGAATAAATTTTCTCATGATTTGCAAAATTCTCCTCTGTTTCTTTGATTTATTCTTCATTGATCGCTTCATTGATCGCTTCGTTGATCTCTTCGTTGATCTCTTCGCTGGTTTCTTCGTTGATTTCTTCGTTGGTTTCTTCTCTGATTGCTTCGTTGATTGTTTCGTTGGTTTCTTCGTTGATTGCTTCATTGGTTTCTTCGTTGATTGCTTCGTTGGTTTCTTCTCTGATTGCTTCGTTGATTGTTTCGTTGGTTTCTTCGTTGATTTCTTCGTTGATTGTTTCGTTGGTTTCTTCGTTGATTTTTTCTTAATATTTTTCTCCTTTGTTTCCTCCTTTGACTCCGGACAATCACAGATAGTATTGAAACATTCTACTGTAATATCTCGAATTACAGCTAGTAAATTATAATAATTAATTACTTCGAGGATTTTGATTTTAAAATAATTAATTTTTGAAAAAAAAAACTTACGTAATATTTCAAATGAGTTGCTTTCTTGTTCTATTTCCTCTAATTTCTCTGATTCATCGGATTTCTCGTCAAAATTACATTCAAATCGTTCAGGTGATAAATTTGTAGATGATAAGTCCGTGGCTGGCGATTTAAAATTCAATATATATTGATATTTGACTGCAAACATGGCAATAATTAAAGAAATAATAATAATAAAAATATTTTTAAAATTTAATTTAAGCCATTGATTTCCGATAGGAATATTTTCTTCGTTAATAATATCATTTTCATTCATAATATCTTGAATTTCTTCTCCAAAAATATCATCATTTTCGTCAAGAATTTCTTCTATTTCTATTTCTTGACCTAATTGAATTAAATTATATCTTGTTGTTTTATCATTTTCACTTATTGAATAAAATGATAAAAAATCATTTCCTAAATAAAATTGATCATTCAATTCTTCTGAAATCATAATTAATATCTTCTTTTCAATTTTTTCTTTTCCAATCAAAAGATTTAATTCTAATTTAGTTAAAATTTTCACATCTTGAGTTAAATAAACTGGTTTAAATGATATTTTATTTGTATCAATACCATCATTCTTTAATCGATTTAATGAAATTATTGAATTATTTTTTGAAGGATCCAATATTACATATTTTTTCTTTTCATTGAAATTATCTTTGCTAACATATTCATATTGAACTTTATATTTTTTTTGTTTAATCTGCATTGTAATAAATTTTTTTTATAAAAAAACAGCTAAACAAAAACTTTTCTATAAGGAATGATTAAGACGAAAAATATTTATATTATTTAGGCCATTCAGTGAACTAGAAATATAATTTAAGAACGCGAAACTCGTTAAGAACAATTAGAAGAAAGAGTGAAGAGACAAACGCGTAATCAGTGTTTGTGAAATTGTCACACATGTATGTGTACGATACTAACGTACGAATTGGCCCGAGTTAAGGAGTTATGCACTTGCACGTGATAGCGTTAACGTTAACTCCGGCCCTTCAATCTATTGTGTGATCATATTTGGGATAGTTTGTTAGATTACTTTTTTCATGGGTTTTGAAACTGTTAGAAAGGTATATTGGGTAGTTCGTACGTTAATATCGTTTATTTTTTATTTTATTTTTATTTTTATTTCTCAACGCGAATAAAGTTACAGTACAAATTATATCGTACGTTAATATCGTACACCCACTGTACTCACTTGTATAAAATCGCTGAAAGTCACGCGATTGAATAACTTCGCCCAAAAATTTTGGACAGGAACTAAGAAAATTTTTTTTTTTATTCAAAAAACAGAATTTTGATATACATATTATTGATTTACTCTTAATTTAAAATTTTTATGATTTTCTTTTATCATATTTAATAATTCTCTAACTTGTTTGATCTCATATTCGTTCCATTTGAGCTGTTTTAAAGGTTCTATGCCAGCTTCAAGTTTACGTAGAAAACTTTTATGTTTTCCCAAATTTTCTTTAAATTTTAATAAGATACTCTTAACCCTATTTAAATCATTATCTAAATATGTTAAGAAAGATTCGATTTCTGTGGCTATTTTATTATCAACTTTTAAATCATTCATTTTTGTAGTATCAGTTATTGAATCAATGAGATCACGAATTCGTTTCGTATAACTTGGGTTGTTATTATTTTCAATAAATCTTTGTACTTCATCTTTTGCTTTAACGACTTGTTTATGGGTACTGCTACGAAATGATTCTGCCAATAATGTAGCATCGTAAGCTTTTTTTACGGAAAAATAAAAATTGTCCAAAGCTTCTATTGATCCCTTAATAGAATTTTGAAGATTGGAATCCAATCTGCGGGTAATGGTTGACATAAAAGAGTCATTTGAAACATTATCCAAGGTGTTATTAATAAATTGCTCAAAATTCCAAATAAACCAAGCTCCGTCACTATACATTTTTGTATAAGAAGTTTTCGCAATTTCCAATATCGAGCTAAATTCATTAAGATTCACTACTAATTGAGGTCCAGTATCATTAAATGCTACACTCTGTTCAATTCTAAGAGCTAAACTAGTACAATTTACAATATTTTGGTTTATTTCTTCGTTTGCTTTTATTTGTAAAAAAAAAAGAAAATTATAAGTAAACTATAGAATAATCACACTAAATAATTTATTACAAAACTTACATGGTAATTTAAATATATCGAAGTTATAACCAAATTTCTCGGCATGTTTAATAAATTCTTCAAAAGTGAATACAATTGTCTCAGAAGTTGGTGAAAATTGATATATAATTATTGCCAAAATGGCAAAAATTAAAGAAATAGCATAATAATGCCGTCGATTAAGGCTATAACTATTTCTTCTTTCGTTGTTATTTTCTTGAATACTGCCATCTCGGGGATTATTGTCTTGGTGCATTATATCAAGATTTGATTTAAAATAAACTTATTCAGAAGGCCAGTGGAAGGTCAATTTAAGTAATTTAACAATTGCCGATCATTTTGTTCACCTGACTGTAGGATCGTCACGCGAAAATATAGTTTAATACACTGTCTATACGCTATATAATAAAAAAATAAACACCATTGTATGAGAAAATAACTGAAAAGCAGCATCTCTTTCAATCCTATTGTTGGACACTATTTAACACTACCAGAATATTTATTGGTCCGCTTTATTACTTATTAAATTTTTTATGATTCTCTTTAATCATACTCAAAAGTTTTCTAATATTATTAATTTTTTGGATTTCAAGATTGTTCAATTTGAGATGTTTTAAGTATTCTATATTATCTGAAAGTTTACGTAACACATCAGAATGAATTTTTAAATTCCCTTTAAAATTTAGTAAAATTTTTGTAATCCTCGCTAAATCAATATCTAAATGTTCTAAAAAATCTCTTTTCCGAGTATCACATTTCGAGCCATCTTCTCTTTTATCAAACATTGAAAAATCCCGAAATTTCTCCCAATGACTTTTATTATTACAGTTGCGAATAAGTTTTAGTTCATCATTTTTTGCTTTAATGACTTGCTTATGAACACTATTACGAACTGATTCTGCTATTGATGATATTTCATAAGATTTTTCTATTGAAGAATTGAAGGTTTCTAAAGATTTAATTGATTCTTGAACAGAATTTGAAAAAGAATTTTTTCTTTCATTATTATTTATAAAAAATGAGAGAATCGACTTTTTTGAAATATGATTTAAGATACTATTAATACATTGCTCGATTTCCCAAAAAAACCAAACTCCATCACTATACATCTTTGCATATGAAGATTTAGTAATTTCCATTGTCTCGCAAAACTCATCAAGTTTTATTACAGATTGATTTTGTTGTCCACTATTATTACAGTCTATAATAATTTTGGTTTTTAAAAAAAATATTAAGATTAAATTATAGATAGTAAAAATTGATTTTTTATATATAAAAACTTACACGTTAATTTAAATGGGTCGAATTCGGATTTTAATTTTTCATAATATATTACAAATTCGTCAAAATCGACGAATTCAAAGGAATGTTCGGACGAAAAATAATGATTATTGAATATAATTACTGCGGAAATGGCAATAATTAAAGGAATAAACCATCGATTGTTAATAAGGTTTCTAGAAACGCTATTTTCGTTCGCCATACCAGGAATTTCGTCTACATTCATAATATTAGGGATTTCATCCTCAAATATATTATAACCGTTCATCATGTCAGGAAATTCTTCAACCATTTCATTATCTTCGTCCATCATATCAGGAATTACTTTTCTTTCTCGTCTGTTTTTTATTCCTTTATTGAATGAAAAATACAATTATAACGAACAGAATGATATGAATGATTGCAGACCAATAATCACTGAGATCACACTTTAAACGATTATAAAATTTCGGTCACGGGATAAAATATTGAAAATGTCGGTGACAATCACCAGCGGTGATATTTAGCAATACTTCTATATTTTTATTTAGGAAAAAACTACAAAAATATAAAATAAAGAAACAAAAATAATATCTTTTCTACTATTAACAATACTCATATTTATCAATATCAGGAATCACAAACGTATTAATGATTTGACTTTGACTTATAATTTTTCTTTTTGATCATATTCAGAAGCTCTGTAGTTTTTTTAATTTCATGTTCATTCCATATGAGCCGTTTTAAAGATCCCGTATTTGCTAATAAATTATGAAACACGTTTGAATACTTTTCCAAATTTTCCTTAAAATTTAATAAAACTTTTGCAATTCCTTTTAAATCATCAGAGATAATTTTTATATTTGCTATTTTATCATCAATAATTAAACTATCCCCTCCAGTTTTATCAAATATTGAATTAACATAGTTACTAATTTTATTCCAAGTATTAAGATTACTGTTAAGAACAGATCTTGCTTCAATAACTTGTTTATGAGTATCAGTACTATATGATTCCGCTTTTAATGTAGCTTCGTGAGCTTCTTCTACTGAAGAACAAAAAGTCTTTAGTGCGTCAATTAATTCATCAATAGATCGTGAAAGAATTTTTTCTTCATTATAATCTATTTTGCGGTGAATGTATATCATAAGTGACTTATTTGAGATATAATCCAAAATGATTTTAATACATTTCTCAAATACCGAAAAAAACAAAACTCCATCACTATGTATTTTTCCATAGGAATTTTCTGCGATTTCCAATCTTAAGACAAAATCATTAAGATTTTGCTTTAATTGAGGTATGGTGTTACGAATTACCATAATTTGATCAAATTTATTAGCCAAAATATGACAATTTACAATATTTTGTTTCATCATTTCTTCTGCTAAGTATTTTTTTTTTTTTTCAAAAAAAAAAAGAAAGAAGAATATCATAAGTTATATAAATTTGATTAAGGTAATTTATTTTGTTACAAAAAACTTACATGGCAATTTAAATGAATCTATTTCATGCCCTAATTCCTCAGCATTCGTTATAAATTCACTAAAATTAAATTTAGAGGACTGCCTAGCCATTAGCATATTACCTTTTTCATCAATTACTGAAGGCAATAATAAATCCGTAATAAATTGATTATTGAATATAATTATTGCAAAAACTGCAATAATTAAAGAAATAGTAAAAATATTTAATTTTTTGGGGAATTTTTCATATTCTTCTACGGAAAAATAAAAATTTTTGTTTGTTTCTATTTCTTGTCCTAAATAATATTTTGTTGTATTGCCTATTTTCTCTATTGAATAAGATGATAAAAAATCGTTTCCTAGATAAAATTCCTCTCTTGGCTCTTCTGAAAGATTAACCAAAATTTTCTTTTCAATTTCTTCTTTTCCAATTAAAAGATTTAATTCTACTTTAACTACAACTTTCATTTCTTCAGGTATAAAAATCGACTTTAATGATAAATTATTTATATTTATACCATCTTTTATTAATCTGCTTAATGAAATTACTGAATATTTTTTTGAAGGATCCAATATTGCATATTTTTTCTTTCCGTTGTTCCGTAAGCCAGTATATTCATAGTGTAATTTATGCATTTTTTGTTCAAAACAAAGTGTAAATGTAATAAAATTTTTTAAATACGCTGTATAAACATGTGAAACGTGATCATTTAAACCGGCAGATAAAATCTTCGTGTCATTGATGGAAATTGGATCAGTTGGCGCAGCGTGCATCGTCGCGCGTGTGATTGAAAGGCGATGAAATAATGTCGCGTATAAATAATCCGAATTTACACTGCAAATGATTTGTGTTTATTAGTTTGTATTTTTTTATTATTTTACTGTATACTGTATTTTATGATAATAAATGACATAAATTACATAAATGCGGATTTGAATGAAACATAGTCTAATCAATACCGTTCGTCATGTCAGGAATTTCTTCAATCATTTCATTATCTTCATTCGCCATGCAAAATGATCTAAAAAGATCTTTCAGTCATTGCAAAAAAAGTTATCTTTTGATATAAGCTTTGTCATTTTTTTTTTTAATTCATGTTCATTCCATTTGAGTTGTTTTTATTAGTCGAAAGTTTATGTATCTTAAAGTTTTCTTAAATCATTATCTAAATATTTAATAATCTTCGGTATATGTAGCTATTTAAATATCAATTATTAAATAATTCTCCTCTCTTCAGTTTTATTAAACCTAAATCACGAAAGGACTTGGATTATACTTTTTTTGCTTTAATAACTACGAAATGAAACTGTTGTTAATGTAGTCTTAACAAAAGGAATTGAGTATAAAATTCATTGAAATTTGATTACTGGATAAGGTTTTAAAATAAATAATTATTACAATTATAATTTTTATATTAATTTTAAATATCAAACTTTGAAAATAATTTTATCACTATTTGATTCATCTCAAGAAGAATTTAATAGAATCAAAACATATCCTATATAACTTACAATTAGAGTTTATAAAGCTCATATATTAATTTTAGCAAGAATTGTATATTGAACTTAAATTTTATTTTGGATTTAATAATTCAAAATTATAAAGTCTTGTAAAAAATTTCTAGTTATAATAATAAATTATGTATATAATTAAATAATCCAACAAATATCTTAGGTGTGGTGTGTCATGTGTGACAGTTACTTAATAATTTTATAAGTTTTAAACACCCTTTATTAGTAGTAAAAATTTACATAATAGGGGGTATGAAGTGCCATACTGATCAAAAGTCCAGGATTAAACCCTGGATTAAACCCTGGATTTATCCATATTTTATCCTGAATTTATCTGGGATGTAAATAGATTTATCCATATTTCATCCTGGATTTATCCATATTTCTCCCTAGATATATAGATCCTGAATCAGATTTGGGATAAAATGTGGATCAGATCTGGGGTGAAAATAGATTAATCCATATTTCATCCTGAATTTTCCTATATTTCATCCCAAATCTGATCCAAATTTTATCCTGAATCTGATCTAGGATATGGATAGTAAATCCAGGGTGAAATATGGATAAATCCATTTTCACTCTGAATAAATCCATTTTCACCCCAGATAAATCTGGAATTTAATCCAGAGTTTAATTCCAGACTTTTGATCAGTATGGCGTTTCATAAGGGGGATACAGAGCTAAACCTCTGAAATTTGCAAAATACCTGGGGTACTGTAGCCTGTGATATATAGTAGTTAGTATAAATGAAGTGGCACAAAGTTTAAAAACCTTCATTACTTTTTTTACTCAACAGCTTGATAATTCAGATTTTCATTACAAAAATTTAAAAACCTTTAACAAATATTCAAAATTAATGAATTATAAATTAATTGAAAGCAAAAACAAACTTCTATTGATTCTTTTTTTAGTATATTGTAAAGAATAATTTGTAGTTAATAATAAATAAATTTGATAAAATTTTTTGTTTTGAATAACAAAATATATTACATATAGTTATTGAAATATAATTAGTAATATAACTTGTGATTATAAATGGGTTTATTATATAATCACACCTGCTTATAGTCACCAATTATTGGCTTGCCAAAAGTGGGAATTATAAGCAAGTCTAACTGTAGCAAATTAGCAAAAAATTTGAAGAATTTGATTGGTTACTTCACTATAGCAAGGAAAAATTGACATATTTTATTGGCTAAACATCATATGATTCATTATATCAAAATTTGCTATAGGAAGAGTAAACTGTATATAATTTTTATCTTTACATAAACATGTATGCAAAATATGTATGTAAATTGTAAAAAAATGTGATGTGTCTTATACATCCTGAAATTAAAATTATACAATATATAAATTATTGTAATTTTACCATTATAATTAATTTACATTAAAATAATGGTATTATTTAATAAAAAATAACTTTATTATTATATATTTAATATACTTTAATGTGTTTTCATATGTTTAATATATTTATCACATTTTTATATATATTAACTAATAAAAAAAATTCATATATTATACCAAAAATAGGGGAAATTTGCTCAAAAATACATGATGATATAAAATTTGACCAACTTGCAAAAACTTAAAAATATGACTTCAAGTTAAATATAAGTCAATTTGTAAAAATCAAATTAGTATGATATTAGGCTAAATTTGGCTGAATTTGTGAAAACTCATTTATGAGTTATATATTAGATGTCTGAGATCCTTCTTATTGAATACCTTTAATATACTTTTTTGGTTATCTGATTGGCAAATCATATTTGCCAACTTCTACATATCTAGAGGAATTAAAGATAAGAATAAAATTACTTTTTTGAATGTGGTGTACCAGTGTTTTTTTTACTATTTTTTATGTTATATTATGTAGATTTTATTTTTATTTTTTCTTTTTTTCTTTTTAATTTCATGAATTTTTACTTTTATTATAGTATTTTCTTAGATGGATTTTTTAGTATTAGCTATCTGGTTGTCTTGTAAGATGTGGAGTCTTTTTTTTGCTGTGAATTCTTTATGAGAGCTGATCTACAATAACCAGTGCAACCATTTTACCTGACACTTTTGGATTTACCATATGTGATAGTGAAAGAATTAACAACATTACTACACAAGAAGTTGGAGGATCTTTTGTAGTATCAATTTTATCTTTGTGTCAGGATTTCTACTTCAGCAATTATGTGCAGGTGACAATGGAGTTATGTGAATTAGTGGTATACATTTATATTTTGGAGGACAAAGAGGTTTAAAAAATGTTTTCTCTTTTTTTTTTCTTTGCTATGGTATAGCAGGTCTCTAAGTCAACTAACTGAGAAAGCAGGGTAATTGCTAAGAAAGTATACTTTACTCTATACTTACCTAGTTCACTGATAGTGCATATATAAGGTTCCTTAAAAATGATGGGTGGTTTATTAGTTCTTTAGGTTGTCTTTGTCTTCAGTTCTGAATTTTACTTTTATGTATTACTTTATTATGTTATATGGATTCAACTAACTAATAAATGTGTTGCGGCAATTAGAAAAAATAAAAAAATATATAACAAATTTCATGGTAAAGTAATTTTTAAGATTTTATCTTTAAATATATAAAAATCATATAAACTTATATAATACATTATAAAAATTTGAATTATAATTATTTTGATTTTACTTCTGTATTGCAATAATAATATTTATAATATTAACTTTTTAGATAAATTTAGATAAACAAATTTGTAATATTAATATTAATAAAAGCTTTTACTTAAAAAAATTTAAAAATGCTTATAAATAACATGTAAAATGTTAAAATTTACACTTTTTTTTTAATAAATTAAATAAAAAAAAACAAGAGTAAGCAAAATAAATTAGAAAAATATTATTAATATATCCATTAATAAAAACATTATACCTACAATAATTTGGTCGTTTATTTTAACATTATATTTTTAAAAGAAATTGTATTGTACACTTTTGACAGATTTATCATTTATTTTTGAGACTTGCCAGCTTTATCCGGAGGTTGTAGTTCTTTAGAGGATGGTCTAAATGATCAATGTCTATACCATGCTTATGGAACGTTTTCAAAGATGCAAAACAATTGAGAGACCCAAAGTTCTCAAATTTTAATGCTTTAATCTCAGTCATGAGCATAGCGAAATACCTGGTTTAAATATTTACAATAAATAACACAATATAGAGAAATCTTAAATAAAACAATATATGTATATATATTACCTTAAAATTATCGTACAATAGGTTCGAATTGCTATCATAATGATATTCATTATAGCATTTGTCACAAAAATAGGCTGGAGTCTCTCCAGCCATAAAATCATTAATTGATACAAGTCTATAGATTATGAAAATCTTATTAGAAGCTTTACAAAATTAACAAAAAAGGCATAATATACTAACGTTGCGGGCCGTGTAATACACATGCGACATTTATGACGGATAATCCTACATTTAAATATTGCCTTTGGGAACATGTTTGCATCCAGACCATCAGCTGTATGCCATAATCTACCAGTATAAGAATTATGGTAAATCTGCTTATAAATATAAACAATAGTCATACAAATACATACCTCAAATCTGTGAATACTATGGCATGTTCACAATCTCCTTTATGAACAAAGAGATAAGGTTGATTTAACCTTATCGAAAGGTCACTAAATGTTACTTCGTCCATATTTTTTCTTTGATATAATCCAAGTCCTGGATGAGTATAACGCTCATTTTTATTTACCCATTCAACAATTGTCCTATCAATTTTAAACCGAAATTTTTATAAAAATGGTTAAATGATAAAATCATAATATAAAATACATACTTGCTATAGTCCAATGCATTTTTATCTCTGAAATCATTGTAAAACACGTCTTCAATGAAGAAATAACCACCTGATTTTTTCTCTTCAGGTGAATTTAAAGCATTTACTGATGCAGGTAATTCAGAAATTTCCTGTTTATAAAAGTCACTAACACAATAAAAAGCATCTCTCAGTGCTGTTAGTGGTTGGCTTCCAAGAACTAAGAATTCTTGGGTACGGCTTGGAGGATTGTTCTGTGAACGATTTAAAGGATTACTTTGATTATAAAATGCTACGGATAGGACAACTTCAGGAATACCACCAGTGACAATTTCCTTAATAGTATCGGACTTCTTCTAAATTTATGTTTATAAGAAAATAATTAATAATCAAATAAGATTTATTAATGAGTAAAACAACATACATACACTTGTTATTGAGGAAACATAATTCAAATCGTTGCGTTTCTTGGCTGGCGCCGAGGCTCGATATTTCGGACTTCATTTAAATAACAATAAATTTGAATATTATTGAAAATTTCAAAATCTATATAACAAATGAATTTACACCTACTTTAAACTAGCCAAAGGAGAATTATCTAATAAAGCTGCCATTTCCCAAAACCTCTTTTCCATGGCTGATGGTTCTGGTCTTTCACTTGAATCAATATCTTTGCGGGTTTTTGTGCCTTTTGAGCTGGATGCAGCAGCAGTAATAGCAGAAATTGGTACTACAGGAACAATCGTATTTGAAATTCCAGACTGTGACGAAGATACGGTACTAATGGAACAATCTTGTGTATCATCCTTCCAATTTTGGCATTTAATCCGTTTATTACTTTGAGGTGATTCTTGTCCAACTTTTCCTTGTACGTTGCACTCATCAGAAACTGCCTTTCTTTTTCTTGTCGATGACCGAGAATGACTTACACCACCTCCGCTCTTGTTTTTTTTCTGAAATGTATTTCTTTCGGTATCTCCTGTACTCGATAGAGGTACAGCAATAGAACCAGAATTCGCTCCATTCTGCGCTTTGTTACCATCAATTGAATAATATTGCCGAAGAAGACTAAATAATGTTGGGTCTGCAAAGAATTGACTAGATAATTTTAAACATTCTTGAACGCTACATTATATTAATAAAGTGTTTAGTAATCACAGTTAATTAAATATATGCCTATAAAACGTAGATTCATTTATGCTTGCCTGCATTTTTCTGCGATTTCACGATATTGAGTTTTAGTGAGTTTCTTCGAACTCAAAGGAGTGTTTGTTATTTCTGCAATTTCATTTTCAAATGCGCTTGCAAATGATTCAGCAAATTGTTTCACAACAATTAACTCCGTTGGTTCCCCAACGTTAAGAGACCATTCAGGTATTGAATTAGAATCTATTGGTTCCTCCCCAACTGCTAACTCGTTTTCAAAGTTACGGCAATTTAGGCCGAGATCTTCTTGTAATGGAAACTCAATTGGTTCATTTTCGATAGGTGTATTTATGACGGTTGATTTCTGATAAACTTGTGAATCATTTGTTTTTGTTGTGTTTTGACTAGTGATTCCTTCGAAGTATGACTCTAAAAGGGATGCAACCTCTTCAACATTATCCGGTTTAGTGATAATATTAATCAATGCATTAGAGCCATTTTTATTTATTGAAACATTATCATTAACATTCTTCATGACGATAATAATAACAATTGACAGATTTGAAAACTAGAATTTGATCAAGTTGCAAAAAAATGAGATTCAATCTCAGTATTGATCTGTTAACCTTAATTTTAAAACCGAATCATGTGATCTAATGAATATTTCACCCAAAGATACACGATTATTTCATGCACTAGTACTAGTGTTCCACACGGATCGGATCGAATCAAATCAGATTTGGATTAGGTTCGATCCTATAATTTTTTTTTGCGGGAGGGATTTTTCAATAGGTAAAAGTTGCGAGCACAGAAGAGTAGGCAAATAAATCATTGACATTTTAGCAAGCTAATTTGATGACTTTTGTTTGATTTTAATGTTTTATTGCGTATTTAAATGTAGAAAAGCAAAAATTCTGCATAAACATTTTATAGCAGATAGCATATATCATCGTTGCTGTAAATGAAAGATCGACTTACATACCAATGTGATTATTTGGCCGAAATTATAGAACTTGGCCGAAATTAACCATGTGAAAAATAATTGACAAAATATTTTATAATCACGTAAAAGCGAAATGTTCTACGAATGAAATTTTTTCATAATTTTACTTGGTATGAGTTCTACTTAGCTATAAAATAAAAATAGATGAAAATTTCGTAAAGATTTTACTATGGTATTGTAAATTAAAAAAGCAGAATATCGGTCTATATTATGAAATTGGAATTGGTATTTTATTTTTTCATTATTCGTTATTTAATTAACTAAATTAACTAATATATAATAATAATAAGTTTCATTATTTCTTTGATTTTTTTGATTTTTTTCCTCCTCTTTTTGACATTTTATGTTCCTTATTTACAATATCTGCGGCAGTCTCTGTCGCTCTACGTTTTTTCGTAAATTCCGAGTTTTTTATACTAACGATCGTTGAAATATTTTGCTTTCCTGAAGCAATTTTTGATTGTGCTTCTTCCCAGCTCTCTGGTGTGCCGCTTATTGCATACCTAAATATACATATAATTGAATTTATTAATATCTCTTTCAATAATTAAAAGATGTCACTTTAGTAAATAATCACTTTGATAGGTCCAATGAATTAATTAATTCTCTTTGAGTCTCAGTCATTTGATTTTTCACTTCTTCACCAGCTTCATCTAAATCTTCATCTAATGTCTTAGATACAGGATCCCATGATGTTTCTTCATTTTCATTAGGATTTGATATTGTTGATTCTTCATTATTATTAATTTGTTGATTAGAAAATTTTTCCACTCCTTTTTTTTTCTTTACAACTGTTGTTTCATCTGGAATTTCTTTTTGTATTGCTTCTGTTTCTAATGATCGAAAATACGTAGAAAATTTACGAACTATTTTAATGAATAAAGCAAGGATTTGATTTGAGGGCAATGTTAATTCTTTCTATAATTTAAATAAATTAGTGTTAATTTTTATTCATGTAATGTAATTGAAATAAATTCATGCACAATAAACGAACATGTTACCTCTATGTCATCAACACTTTTCCTTTGTAATCCTATACCCAACAATATCGAACTTTGAATTCCGGATAACTTTACATCTCTCAATTGTCTATTAAAGTATAAATATGCTATGGTTGGGAGTAAATCAATAATGACATGATAATCTAACATATTATTAGAATATGACTCAAGTCGTTTCAAGTCATAAACAGACAAATACGATTCAAGAGCGGATTTACTAAACGCTAAAAATAAATACAAAATAAATATGAATATTAAAAAATATAAAATATTTACATCCACATATATAAATTACATACGCTGGGTTATTTTTTTTGCCCTTTCATTTCCGGTATCAACTGCTTCCATAATACTAAGTGATAAAACACTCGGAAAATTGCGAAAACTATATGACAACAAACTCAAGAACCTCCTACGAAAATCCTTTGAAAATGCTGCCAACCATTCAGGATCACATGTAGTAACAAGATCATCAGATTTCAAAGCCTTGAGCATAACGCATGTATTTTCTCCTGTTAAACTATTAGGAGTTTGTCGAATATAAAGAGGGATAAATCCTGCACGTTTCCAAAATTTGTGCAATGGAGAGGTTAAACCAAATGAAACACCCAAATAATGTAATCTTACTGGACGTTTCTCTGAGAGTTTTAAAAGTAAAGGAGGCATTTTGCGAGGGTCTCGAATTTTAATTTCCTCATTACGAAGATCGGCATTCTAGTAAAATAATAAGTCAAGTATTACACAAGTTTCTTTATACATCTGTTCTAAGATGACTTGTACTTACTTCTAATTCAGCATCATCAACTCGAACTATATTCTCTTGATGATAGTCCTCATCTTCATTCAATGCAGAAAATTCGCCTTGATAAAATGAGGTAAGTAATTCTAGACATCGAGATCCATATCCCATCTATAAATTTGTTCAACATTATATATTAGTCAAAATAAATGTGTAAATAGAATCTATTAGCAATAATACCTTTATGTAGTCCGGATGTGTTGCTATTCTAACTATACGAGCTCCAGATAAGTTCGCAAAATCATCATCCTGAAACTGATTATTACGCAACGAAGTTAGTATAATAAATATTCACACGTAAATAAAATCGATAGAACATTTAAAGATTATAAAAACCTGCTGTGAAATTAACCAAGGAATCAAATCTCCACTTGGTTGTTGACCTCTGCTCAAGCTATTTAAAACTGTTTGTTTGGATATTTCACCTTCCAAACACACCTTTCATTAAAATTACAATATTACTAATATTCTAAAGATATAGTTGAACAACGTGTAATAAATAAATTTATTTACCTGGACAACACACAATGGGTCTGGTAATGAATTATCACCTTCTTTTATAGGTGGTAGCAAAACGAATAAATGGTGAGCTGGAGCATCAGACATTAATTGTAAATCATTAGGTGAATTTTTATAATGACTTGCTACATATAATGACATCATCCTTTGTAGAAAAGTTTCTGATACAGGATGAAAAGAAAATAAAGTATCCCGATTCACATAATACAATTCACACTTTTGTGGATGTGGGCAGCCTTGAATATTTTTAGAAACGATGGATGCGTCTAAACATAAAAGTTTATTTAGCCATTTTTCAACAGGATCATTTAAAGCGTATCTAATCGGCTCTTCTAGTTTTATTTCTCGAAGTACGCGACCACCGGCTGTTGCCCCATTTACTTCTCTTTCAGCTTTTCCATCGCGACCAACAATAGCAATCTCATCCGAAACATCTGTACGCCCTTCTTTCCCCATAAAACCTTTAGACTTCTCACGAAGTTGTTGAATAAGTTTAAGGGATAGAGACCTCCCAGTTCCCTCATAACCATTTATTGTTGAAGCCATAAATACCAAACATGGACCAATTAGATTTTTTACAAGAGAAAGAGGAATGGCTGCTGCTTCGTCAATCACTACTAATTCGGCCTGCCCAAGAACATGTGCATCCTGTGGTTGAATGTACTGTTTATCTGGTCAGTATAATTACGTATGTTTGGGATAAATAGAAATACAAAATTTGAATGGTTCTCTTTTCACCCACTTGAATAGTCTGCCGATGTTGTCTGAAAATATTTACTCTAACTATAGCCTTGTTAAAATCGGGATTTGTTGATTGAACTATATCATAATCTAAATGCTCTTCGTACTTTAAAGCATCAAATCCCTTAAAGATAAATTCAAATAAAGTCTTCAAATTTTCAGGACTGGGTGATGTTACAAATATATTTGAATAACCATATGCAACAGCAGAAGCAATTGCAATTCCAAGTGCGGCAGATTTACCACGTCCACGAGAAGCAGTAAGAGAAACTGTATTTCGCAAAGTCTTTTCACTTATAGATTCAATAAAAGTAAGAATAGCTTTGGCTTGATCCAATGTTTTTGCCGGTGCAACTAAAGAACCAACGGGTTCTGTGTCCGCTAAAGATGCTTTCAACTCTTTCAATTCCTGCTGTTCTGTCGATGAATGTTCTGTGGTCTTTAATGATAATGGCTTAACATTTTTACCAGCTGAAATAGGTAAAACATTCAATTCATCATCAACAACTAAACAATTTTCGCACGAACCAAGTGAGAGAATGAACCGTTCATTAAACCGTGCAGTCACATCATCATGAGCTTCAGTTCTATAACGTGAATGCACATCCTATTAAGATATATAAATATATATTATTGAAATAATAAATCAATAACAATAAAAGAATTTGATAGAAAATAGCAACAAACCATCGTTAGCGTGTATAATTGCTTTAATGATTTCATTGTCTTTAATAATATGACAATGATACCACCACCTTCTACTGTCTCAATAGTACGTGCTAACAAATTTGGGGTCAATGCCTCAAAATCCTAACATTAAAAGTTTATAAATTTTAAGTGAATCGAAATTCTTGACACCTTGTAAGAGCAATATACCATACCTGTAATACGCACATTCCATATGTATTACCCAAAATTTTATGTGTCTCTTTATAATATGTGTATCGAATATTTGTTACGGCAACAAATAGTTCAAATGGATCTTCTGTATTGGGCTCTCTTATGCCACGTTTAATTTCTTTTTTTATCTTTGCCTCCCTTTTCTTACGATGACTGACCAAAAGAATAATAGGTTAAAAATTTAATGAATACTATCGAGAAGGAAAGGATTCCTTACCTACTAAACCCTAACTCTTTCTTATAACACCACAAAACTGAAGGTCGTGCAGTAACTTGAGCTTGTGAAAGTAGCCAATGTAAATTTACTACCTAAACAGAGAATTATGCTGTTACCTTTATATTTAACGAATAATGTATTCAACAACAATAAAATAAAATACGTACCTGATCTTTGCCTTTATCTCCAACAATGACAAAGAAGGTACGATGTTTGTTTTGTACCCCATTTTTTACCAATGTATTTATCCTCGAATCTATAACTTTCTTCATAGTTCATAAAAAGACAAAAAACGAAAATTTTTTATCGATCAGTAAAATTTTTGCTGATCTGCCTATTTATATGATTATATCTGTCGATCACAAAAATTTACATTGCCTAATCTAAATTTATCAAAAAATTTTTGACCTTAGATGCTATTAAAGATGTCAGACGAAATTGTATGGCAAATCATAAATCAACAATTTTGTTCCTATAAAGCCAAGTAAGCATTTTTAAGTCGTTTATTTAGCATTGATTTTCTTTTATTAATTGATCAATTTCGAAATTTCCTTTTAGAACTGTAACCCAGAACTTTTGTCGAAATGAATATAATGTTACAGGGTTTTGTAGTAGACAATCATGCCCTTTAGCTAATTCTAAATACGCAACAGTTCGTGAGATTGATGGTATTAATTATACTAAGCTTACCTTGTTTTTATTTTTATTATTATTATTTCAATTTTTATAGTTTGACTTAGAAGAATTACCTGCTTTTTCTTTTATTTTTTTATTTTTATTTATTTTTATTTCTTTTATATAATTTTTTTATGATATAAATTAGGTGTAATTTATTTGTACAAAAAAATTCCGGACCGGGCAAATATGCCAGCTAAAATGTGGGAACGTGTTAAATTCTCAAAAAATTATTCCAAAGCATTAGAGCAGGTATGCTAAATTTTATTATCTTTTGATTTTAATCTTTTATAACACGTAAAATCAGATTTCTTTGTATTGAAAATTTATAGATTGATAATGAATTAATGAATTGGCCAAATTTTTTGGTTCATAAATGTAAACAACGTTTAACCAAAATAACACAATATTTAATACGGATGAGAAAATTAAGATTAAAAGATCGGTAATTATATTCATTGCTCTTTTTCAAATTACTTATTTTTAATTTATTTATTTTTCTTAAATTCTTCAAAAGACCGAAACTTGTTGGTATCAAAAAGAAAGTTGAGAGGCGTGAGGCTACAAGAGAACGAAAAGCTGAAGCAGCAGCACGATTGGATAAAACTATTGAAAAAGAACTGATTAACCGTCTAAAAAGTAAAGCTTATGGCGACGCGCCACTCAATGTTAATGAAGAAGTATGGAGATCAGTCTTTGAAAGTGATAAAGTTGAGGCAGAAGATGATATCACTAGTGAAAGTGAAGTTGAAGACTTGGAAGTTGAAAACGAGTTTGTTGAAAATGATAGTGAAATTGAATTAGAAGATTTAGAAGATATTCTCGAGCATCATCAAGAGGTTTATTTCTGTAAAATTATTTATTCGATTAATACATATATAAAATGCTTATAATAAATATTCATAGAAATACGAAGAGGAGAATAGTGACACTGAAAGCTTTGAAGAAATAGATAACGATGAGGAAGAAGAGGAGGAACAAGAAATCGAAGTGAAAGTGAATAACAAAGTAAAGAAAACTTTTTTTCGCAATTTTAATAATTTTAGATAACATCTTAACCTGCATTAATTTTTATAATTTTTTATGTTAATAGAGCAAGAAAAGAACTATAAATAAAGATCTTCGACCGAAAAAGAAAAAACGTGGGCATTTCTTTGAAATTTTTCTTTGGTTATTTGATAAATTTGATAATAACATTTCTAATTAAAAAAATTAATTTTCAACTAGGTGGAACATATGTAGAAGTTGAATATGAACATGAACATGAACAGTCTATTTCCAAGATACCCACGTGGTAAACTCATTTAGGATTCATTCGATATTTTTGTAAAAAGAACTTTGGATAAAATATAATTTCATTATGGCATTAGAATAAATAAATACCAATTTAAAATTTTTTTTTAGAATGTTAGCACTATTCGGTAATAAAAAGTTATAAGAAAGTAAATAAAAACAAAGAACAAAAATATAATGATATTAATTATATTTATTAATATCATACAAATATTTGTATGTCTATAATCAATGGATCATCTTCGCTACTTCCCGAACATTTGTTATCAATATTCACCGAATCGAACCGTCATAGCAAACTGCTACAATCCATTGTTTGTTTTTCGAAAAGCCAATTTGTCGAATTGTGTGTTTTTACATGAATCAGTCTCAAGGATAGTAGGTTTCTTGATAACTGCGCTTTTACTTACGCGAGTACCTCTTTTCCTTTTTACACCAGATTTTTCCCTTTTCGTTACCGAATATTCTGCCTTTTTCTTTTCGATATAGCCGTCAATATAATACGGAATATCATCAAAATCCCATAAACCAATTTTCCCTACTTGATTCCCCGTTGCAGCATTCGAAAGTCATATGAAAATCCAAAGCGAATAAACCAGATATCACAATGACTGAATTCCAATGCGCAAATTATATCGAAGTTCGCTTGTTGCTAGAAAGTTAAACCAATTTAGTTGTTAAAGAAGAATATCATTTTAATTTATAATATAAATTAATAGTTATATCACATGCTCTTACCTTACTAGGAGTAGCTGGTCCACCTACAACTACTGTTGTGATGTTAGACTTATCGAACGCCACTAATTCTACTTCAGGTTTCCACAACACAATCTTTGCATCAGCAGCACATCTTGACAGTAATAAATCGCCGTACCATCTTACACAGTCAATATAGTTGTTGTGCAATTTGATCGTTGAGAAAATAGGATAATGCACAGTAACCGCCCTTGATGCTGTAACATGCGATGAACAACATGATTCTTGTTCTCGTTGTGACAATTGTTGAGAACGAAGTGACGAAGATTTTGAATTAAAGGACGATTTAATCGCATGTTTGATTACCGGCGTACATAATGTCCATATTTTGATCGTGCAATCCATTCCTGAAGAAACTAAGAATCACCGGTTAAATGAATATCCTAAAGAATTAAATTCTTATAAGCATACATTTAAGAAGAAGAGTTTCAATGACAAATTTTGAACCATTACAATGCTCAAAACCGGCTCACGATGGTCACATTCTCCGGCAAAGATGGCGACAGTCTGATCCACGTAAGTTTGAACTACATTAAGTGCCACACTGTCAAGACGGGCAATTATAACCTAAGAAAAATAAAAAAATTTTATACAATAAAAGCTAATAAGGTTAAAAAGGTGGTAAAAACGGACAAAATACGCGTTGAAATTTTTATTAAACAGTGTATTTACATTACGTCCACCAACAACAGCGAAAATATTGTTATCGTGTGGGTCATAGTTATTGAAACTAAGTTTTTGTCGTCTCCTTTCAAGTTTGAGTGTTTTAATAGTTCTAATAAAACACAACCTTATAATGAATAATAATACTTCGTCTCTACCATAATAGTATGCTCCAGGCAGTATTTCTTTGGTTTCGACATGTTCCTCGATGAATACTGAATACGAAATGAACGAAACGAAAAAATCGCGTCTGATGGTGGAAAAATCACGTGACATCCTGAACCTCTGCGTAAAATTTTCATTGGCTATTTATCACACCTAATTTAATATTTGCACTTTTGATGCCAATAAATATGACGCAGCAAGACTAATGTTCCTTCTTTTTTAATCTTTTTTTAAGCAAAAATGTCTGATATAGAAGACGAAATTCTTGCACTCACTGGTGATGTCGGTGAAAATTCAAAACGTTCCGAACAAGCTTCTGAACCGGGTGGCTCACAGTCTGGATCTGGCGAAGAAGATATACGTACTTCTCAAAAAAGGAAGAATAGAGGTTCAAGATCTCCGTCGCCTGAAGACGGATACTTTGAAGACGGTGGTAAAGATAAACGCCGAAGAGGTTCCCCTGGGGAATATGGACCAGATTTGTATCATGATAGAAATGATAGAGAAAGATTGGGAAACTTAAACGAACTTGCACGAGAAAGGATCTTGGCAGACAGAGCCGAAAAGAAACAGCACCACTTGGATCTGCATGCAGTCCAGCAGTTATTTGATCCATTAGATGATAAATCTAAGAGATCTTCACGAGCGAAGAAGGCAAGCAAAAAAAAATTTAATGAATTCAAACGTCGACGTGCAGAAAAGGAACAAAAAACAAAATCTGGTTCTCAAAGTCCCGAACTTGAACATGCCTCATCATCAAATGATGAATATGAAGGAGATGGCGAAAAAGATAGTACTCAAGAAGTAAGTTTGTAACTTTTTAAAATTTTTTATTTAGAATAAATACTTTTTATTCTTATTTTAAACCTTGAATTATTATCAGGATATTACACTGCAAGAATTAAGAACCATCCAAGTATCTCGGCATATGCTTATCAATTGGATGTTCGCTCCATTCTTAGCTGATGCCATAGTAGGATGTTATGTTCGATTGCATATTGGAGATAGAGAAGATAAACAGGTGTATCGATTGTGTGAGATTGAAGGCGTCGAGACTACAGAAAACAAATATTATGTTGATAAGACTATTACAAATAAAGTGCTCAAACTTAGACATGCTGATGCTGTTAAATGCTGGCCTATGGATATTGTATCCAATCAATATGTTGATCAGGTAAATAAATTTTCTTTTGTTTTTTTTTTTAAAAAAAAAAATATGTATATATATAAAATACACATCAATAATTATTAATTATTATTCCAATATTTTTAGTCCGAATTTGAGCGTTGGTTAATTACTATGAAACATCATAATATGGAATTGCCATTGAAAGAACATACTGCTCGCAAACAAGAAGATTTAAATAGGGCTAAAGAGTATATACTTACAGAAAAGGATGTTGAAAATATTGTCCAACAAAAGAAAGCCCTACGTGGCGAAAAGAAAGAGTTGACTATTGAAAAATCAAATTTAACAACTCTCAAATATTTTGCAGAGCTTAGAGGAGATACAGGAGAAGCTAAAGAGTTAGATGCAAGGATACAAGAGATTAGTGAAGAACTTGAAGCAAAATTTGCCGAACGTGATCCAACTGATGACGTTTGGGCACGTATTAATGCGAGAAACAAAAAGCAAAATAAAGAGGATGCCCGTGCAGCGGAGCAGCGCAAGATTGAACTTGCAAAAGGAATCAGAAAATATGTTCCTCATGAGATTAAGAAAGAGCCTAACGTTAAAAAGCCTAAAGGGGAAGGATTTGAAGACAATGACCGGACAGTCAGAATGTGCGAGTTTAAGAAATTAATTTATATTTCCGATATTCCACTTAATTTAAAGACAGATCCCTATTGGAATCATGGTGAGGAAAGTGAGAAAGTTGAAGCGGAATATTCCAATAAATATTCGCAATTTCGCGAAAATATTGATTCTAATCGATCCCTATCCTTTAGGGATCTAATGCAAAGAAATCAATCTGAACAAATGAGCCTTCTATCACATATGCTTTAGCGGATCCTAATTTAAATGTTTTTATAATATAATTAAATAAACAATTGTTTTGTTCGATTTATATAAACATTAAATACGATCGGGTTTCATTATTATTAAAAGATTTTTAAATTTTTGACAAAGTTCAAAATGCAAAAGAAAAATCACCTTTATAACTTATTTATATCGTTAGTTCATAACCAAGAACATTTAATAATTTCATTAGGGACATTAGAAAAAGATGGAATTGATATAAGTCACTTTTAATTAAAGGATTTAAAGGATTGATCGTGAAGGAAAATTGAAAAAGTTGAAAAAGAAATATTGGTTTTTATTTACTTCAGAGTCAAATAAAATAATTTTTTTAGAGATTTTGGTAAAGAACCTAGGGTGTCATCTTATTTAATTATGGAGATTGATTTTTTTTTTGGAAGTTTTGATAATATTTAGATTTATATTTCAAGTAAGTCTTATATCATAGACGAGCTCTACTCAAGGATAAATGGCAGCTTTATTTTCAGTGAAAAAAATTACATTAATAGCAGTTCGTTTCGTAGTTATTAAATTAAAAAGAAGTACAAAATTTATTTCTGATAATAATAATCCAAATCCTTGAGATGGATTTCGTAATTTAGTTTTAATAAAACTGAAGAAGATTAGTTTAATAATTGATGTTCAATATCTATAAATACTGAAGTTTTTCCAAATATCTTAGATAGTGATTTAAGAAAATTTTGGAAAACATTTTAACTTTCATTTCAGCTAATGAAACAGCTTAAATGGAATGAACACGAATTTAAAAAAAAAATCTACGAGAATCTAATTACAAATTTCAAATCAAAGGATAATTTTTGTAGTGGCTGAACAATATAAGAAATCTGTTTTGGACTAATTTTTGCGTGCTTCCATTCAATAAGGAAAATAAATTATATGACGAAACATATTTAAAACAAGAAATGGGAAATTTAATGATGGCGAACGAGGACAATGAAATGGTTGTAGAAACTCTTGACATGATGAACGGATATAATATTTTGAAAGTTCCTGATATAGTGATATTCCAGAAATAACGTAGATGGTTTATTTGTAATATAATTATCAACCTTTGTTAACTGTGGAAATTAAGAAATAAATTCGAATCATTTCAATTACATGTAAGCTGATTACTTATTTTATTTAATACTTATGTACTGTATATATGTTTTCTCATTTAGCAGACTAAAAAATAAACAGAATTATCATATACTAACTAGCTGATTATTTATTGATATCGGCGAGCAGTGTTGATGATAGATATATTTGGCATTTATGTCATTTGTTTCATTATTATCGTAAAATATATTGGTATACAGTAATAATGAAAAAGTTACTCTCTTAAGGTCTGTTCAGGAATCAATTGAAGCTTTTAATTCTTTAACAGAAAAAGCTTATAAAGCTACAATTTCGAACTAAAAACAAGTTATTTAAGCAAAAAAGAATCAAAGATTTTATCCAAAATAATAATACTTTAGGCTTAGCCGGCTTAGGGTAATTACATTTTGTGGGTATACGATCACGTGTTTATACAGCTTTTGATCGCGTATTAAAAAAAGTTTTATTTCATTTATACTTCTTTATGAACAGAAAAATTAAAATTAAACAATGCATAAAATACAATATGAATATGGCTTACAAAGCAACGGAAAGAATAACTATGCCATATTGGATCCTTCAAAAAAATATTCAGTAATTTCATTAAGCAGACTAATAAAAGATGGTATACATATAAATAGCTTATCATTAAAGTCGATTTTTATACCTGAAGAAATGAAAGTAGTAGAATTAAATCTTTTAATTAGTAAAGAAGAAATTCAAAAAAAAATAGAAATGAAAGTAGTAGAATTAAATCTTTTAGTTGGTAAAGAAAAAATTCAAAAGAAAATTTCGGTTATCCTTTCAGAAGAGCCAAGAGAAAGATTTTATCTAGGAAATGATTTTTTATCATCTTTTTATTCAATAGAGAAAATAGGCAATACTACAAAATATTATTTAAGACAAGAAATAGAAACAAAAAGAAATAATATGAACGAAAATTTTTATATTTCTGTAAAAGGAGAAGAATATGAAAAAATCCCTAAACAATCGTTAAATACTTTTATTATTCCCTTAATTATTGCAGTTTTTGCAATAATTATATTAAATTATCAATCTATTACGGATTTATCATTGTCTTCAATAATTGATAAAAATGGGTTTCAATCTTCTACGAAATTATTAATTGGTAATATGCCACTGGCTAGGCATTCCTCTGAATTTAATTTTAGCGAATTTGTAATAAATGCTGAAGAATTAGGATATGAAATAGTTTCATTTAAATTAACATGTAAGTTTTTTATAACAAAAATTGATTTGCTTTAATTAAATTTCTATAACTTATAAATTTTTTTTTTTTTTGATAAAAAAAACACTTAGCAAAAGAAATAATAAATCAAAATGTTTTAAACTGTTATATTTTGGCTAATAGATTTGACCGAATTATACCTCAATTAATGGTGAATCTTCATGATTTTATCAAAAAATTGAAAATCACAAAAAATTCCTATGTAAAAATATATAGTGATGGAGCTTGGCTTTTTCGGGAATTTGAGGAATGTATTGATACCATTTTGAATTATATTTCAAATGAGTTACTTAAGGTAGCCATTCACCCCAAAATAGATAATGATGAAGAAAAACTTCTTTCCCATTCTATTGAATATTTATTTGATGCTTTAAGAACTTTTTATTCTTCGGTAAAAGAAGCTTACGAAGCTACATTAACAGCGGAATTACTTCGTAATGGTACTCATGGTCAAGTTATTGAAGCAAGATCTGTTCTTAACAATAATAGCTTAAGTCCCTGGCATAAAATTAGTAACGATATTAATTCAATATTTGATAAAACTGGAGAGAATAGTGCAAATACTGTAGTTCATGAAGCTGCATTATCAACGAAATCACTTCGTATTGGCATTCATGAACAAGTTATTAGAGCAAGATCCGTTCTTGACAATAATAACCTAAGTCCTTGGAATAAAATTAGTAACTACATTTATTCTATATTTGATAAAGCTGGAGAGAATAGTTTAATAATTGATGATGAAATAGCAAATACCGAAGTTTTCCTAAAAAATATATCTCATGATTTAAAAGGAATTACAAAAGCTTTATTAAATTTTAAAGAAAATTTGGAAAAGTATTCAAATGTGTTTCGTAAATTGTTAGCCAATACAGAATCTTTAAAACGGCTCAAATTGAATGAACAAGAAATTGAAAAAACTACAAAGCTTCTGGATATGATCAAAGAAAATCACAAAAATTATAAGTCAAAGTCATCAATAATACATTTGTGATGCTTGATATTGATAATCATGAGTATTTTTTAATAGTAGAGAAGGATTATTTTTTGCTTCTTTATTTTATATTTTTGTAATTTTTTCCTAAATAAAAATTTTCTTTTTTAAAGCTAACTACTGCATTGATCTGCAAAAATATGCGATCATTTGTAAGCTATAATTTTACTGATTATTTGATACAATTTTATTTATGATTTAAGAAATTTCTGATATAATGAATGAGGATAATGAAATGGCTGAAGAATTTCCTGACATGATGATATTTTTGAGAGGAAATCCATGGAAGGGCACGTTATAGAAAAAATTCCTGGTATGATGAACGAAAGAGACATTTCTGGAAACCTTTTTATCAATAATCGATGGTTTATTCCTTTAATTATTGCCATTTCCACAATAATTATATTTCAATTATCATTATTTTTCGTCTAATCATTTCTTTGAATTGATTTTGACGAATTTATAAAAATTAAAAATCCGAATCCACCCATTTAAATTACCATATAAGTTTTTATATAAAATCAATTTTTATTATGAATATTGTATATAATTTAATAACTTATATTTATTTTGGATTGTAATAACAAATCAATTTGTAATAGTAGATTAAATTTTGATGTGACAATGGAAAGTTCTATGTAAAAAAATGTATAGTGATGGAGTTTGGAAATTTATCAATGTATTAATAGTATCTTGAATCGTTCTTTTAAAAAAAGTCATTTTTTTTCATTTTTTATAAATAATAATGAAAAATCCTTTTTCAAATTCTAGAAACCTTCAATTCTTTAACAGAAAAATCTCATCAATAGCAGAATCAGTTCGTAATAGTACTTACGGTTCCCGAAAAAAAGTATGAGAATTACAAAAAACGTAATAACAGATAAATAAAAATAGTGATTGAAATTTATACTTCAAATTTTGCGAATTTGTTGTTAAATATATAAATATTACGTAGGTATGTCAAATTTCAGCCATTTATTTTACTTCCTTATCCTACAATCTCATTTTTAAGTAAAAAAAATGTTAAAATTTAAAGTTTAGAAGTTTTGATATAACACTTAAATATTAACAGTCAGCCTGTATGTTCATATAAAAAAATTATTTAAATGAAAGTTTATCTCTTTGATGCTATTTTATCAGTTAGTTTCGGTAAATTGAAAATTAAAGTTGATTACAGATCATAAGCGTCCTAAACATTAAAAAAGCGATTGTAAGACGAGGAGATGAAATAAATGGCTGAAAATTTATATATATAATATTTATAAATTCGCAAAGTTTAAAGTACTACAGTTTTTATTTATTTCATTATTTGTAATTTCTCATTATTTTTTTTTTGGAAGTACGAAAGGAATAAGTTTCAGAATTATATTTATACATTATTTGATAAAGAGAAGATGGCTTAATAACTGCTTAATATGTATATTTTTTTAAAATTTTTATTTTTGAACTTTGATGAAATAATAATGAATTTCGGTTGGCGATCTTACAGTCAGGTGAACAAAATGATCGGCAATGGTTAAATAATAAATTCCGTTTATTTTAAAACAAAAGGAAATCCCTGACATATGCGCTATGCGCCCTTTGCCAATCAAAAAAAAAAAAAGAAATCCCTGACATAATGCAGCGAGACAATATTCCCCGAGATGGCGGTATTCAAGAAAATAACAACGAAAGAAGTAGTTGTTATAACCTTAATCAATTGCGTAAATATATTATTACCTCAATTATTGTCATTTTCGCAATAATTATGTACCAATATTTTCAGGGCACCGGTCTTGAAATAGAATTTCCTGATTATGACGATATATTTAAGTTACCAAGTAAGTTTTGTAATAAATTAATTTATTGTAATTATTCTGTAATATACTTATAATTTTCTTTCTTTTTTTACAAATAAAAGCAAACGATGTAATAAACCAAAATATTGTAAATTGTAGTATTTTATCTCTTAGAGTTGAACAGAGTGTGGCATTTATTAATACCGGACCTCAATTAGTGGTGAAACTTAATGAATTTAGATCAATATTGATAAACACGAAATCTTCTTATATAAAAATGTATATTGACGGAACTTTGTTTATTTTGAATTTTGAGCAATTAATCAATGATACCTTGAATTATATTTCAAGTAATTCATTTATGGCAACCATTAACCGCAAAACGTATGACAATCTTCAAAATTCTTTAGAGGAATCAAAAGAAGCTTTAAACAATTTTTATTCTTCGGTAGAAAAAGCTTACGATGCTACATCAATAGCAGAATCATTTCGTAATGGTACTCATAAACAAGTCATTGAGGCAATAGATGAAGTACAAAGATTTATTGAAAATATTAAAAATCGAAGTCATATGAAACGAATTCGTGATTTCATTGATTCGGTAATTGATACTACAAAATTGAATGATTTAAAAGTTGATAGTAAAACAGCCACAGAAATCGAATCTTTCTTATTATATTTAAATAATGATTTAGAAAATATTGAAAAGATTTTATTAAAAGTTAAAGAAGATTTGTTAATTCATGAAGATTTTCTAGATAAACTTAAAGCTGACATAGGGACCAAATGGAATGAACGTAAGATCAATAAAGTTAGGAATTTATTAGATATAATAAAAAAAAATCATAAAAATTTTAAATCAAGAGTAAATCAATAATATGTATATCAATATTTCTTTTTTTTTTGAAATAAAAAAAATTTTGGGCGGAACTATTCAATCGTGTGACTTTCTGCGATCTTATACAAGTTTGACGTTTCATAAACACTGATTACTCGTGTTTCGCGTTCTCCAATTTCACTGAAAGACCTAAATAATATAACTGATAATTGTTTTTCGTTTTAATTAAAAAGTTTTCGTTTTGCATAAACAAAAAAATAATATGAACATGTTGAAAAAATATGTAATATTGAAGTTATATATTACAAAAAAAATAAATATATTTATGTATACTTTGCAAAATTATCAAAATTTTATGTTAGTTCAGGGGTCGTCTAAAGATTTACAGTAGTAACACCAACAAGTTTATAATTAAAATTCTTCCCTCACGTGACCGGTTACATTTAATGGGATGGGAAAAAAATTTTTTTGGAAGGCAAAATATAAACAGTGAAAACGAATATTTTCAGGTCACGTGGGGAAGAAAATTTGTTGGTGATACTGGGGGAGCCTAGGGCAGAGACCCGGATTTATTCCGATATCAAATTTCAAATTTTTATCAGGATAACGGAAAAAATTCTGATTTTATTCTGATAAAAAATTACCAATTATAGTAAGAAATATTTGATAATTCTAGCCGGCTCACATCTTAATGCAGGCTGATCTAGGTTGTGCTAGTGACACAATAATTTTGGCCGAAATGATCAGCAATTTACCAGTTACTACAAATTTCCATCAATAAAATCTGTGATAATTATTGGCTAGTTGTCACGTGTCAGAATAAAATTACAAAATTTCATAAAAATTCCATTTTATTCTATTATATGACAAAAATTCCATTTTATTCATTTATAATAATGGAATAATTCTGGGTCTCTGGCCTAGGGTGAGGCTGTGAGAATGTAGACTTTTAACCTAAACGGCTAAACCAGATGTACAATTAAAAATTTGATGAATTCATTGATAAGTTTTGTTTTATGTAACATTTATCTGAAAAATTTTCACGTTTTACATGTAAAAGAAATATTTATCTTAAAGAACTCTTGTAGTATTTTAAAGAAAAGAGCAAAGAAATATTTATCTTATAATTTTTACAATTTTTATTTCATTTATATAAAATTTATTGCAAATACATTATTTCTTTTATTATTTTTTAAAAAATATACCTTAGACATACAAATATATATATTTTATATTTTATATTTTTTACTAATAAAACATGATTAAAAAATTTATGTAAACTTCTATGAAAGCTTTTGGAACCTTTGAGCCTAACACTAATAATATATTTACTTTTTATTTTTATGGTTTTATCCTAAGTTTTCAATAAAAAATATTTTAGAATATTTTATACTTAAAAATTACTTCAACTATAAAATAAAATAAATAAAAATAATAAATTAAAAAAGAAAGTGAAATACCTTTTAAGCGAATGAAATTTATAATAAACAAATATGTACAGAGCAGAACATATAAATTATCTACCAAATCTTATTATACACCCCGATTTATGATATTAGGGTGTGTTAAAAATCAGCTGATATCTCTTAATTAATAGCCTTAATCTCCTCACCTTCACCTATAGCTGTTTTCAAAATTTAATTGGCAAATCCAAAATCCAAAATTACAAAATCGTAATTAATTACATAATTTCGTAATTATTTACATGTTCTGAAATTAATTACGTATTTCAAAATACTGAAATTTGTGTAACTGTGCGAAATTGCATATTTTTCGAGGTCTAATGATTTGTTTTTGATAATTTTAGTACCATTTGATTCATCTAATTGAGACAAATCAAATGGTAGGTGTTTCATCTCTCTAGCATTAATATTGATGGAGTTAAGTTGCTGTAAATGTTTAATGATTATTGATATTAGAGTACGATCTAATAATTGGATTTGAATGTTTTTACTACCATTAATCGAATGGTAAGTGTTTCATCTCTCTAGCATCAATATTAATAGAGTAAAATTGTTATAAATGTTTAATGATTATTAATGTCAGAGCACAATCTAGTGATTGGATTTGAATTTTTTACTGCCATTCGATTCATTTCACCAAGATGAATCTAATGGTGGTAAAATCATCTAAAACAGATCACTGGATACTAAGTTATTATTTGTTAAGTTTTTAAATATAACTAGGATTCACCTGTTAACTTCGTTAACAGTTAATGTTTAAAC
>JADRCO010000088.1:0-56293 GCA_021464525.1 Rhizophagus sp. LPA8_4_AMF | reverse complement strand
ATGTGCACTTAGAGAGGGTGTGCATTTATAGAGAGTAAAATATTAAGAGCTCTTATAAGTTGGGACCAGGCCCACCATGCATTTAAAGAGAATTTATATAGTGCGTGCACTTAATAAAATATTAGAACATATTTTATAGCCAAGTGATTGTGAGAAAGCAATTATAGAGGGTGCACTTATAGAGGTGTCACTGTATATCAATTACATTTATTTTATCACAAATAACACAAATAATATATACAAATATTAATATTGAATTAAAATTTCCAATTGCATCTAGTTCGTTAAATAGTGATTTCAAAAAAAAATCGGCCAAAGTCCCATCTACAAAATAACATACTTGATATATCGATAGATAGATTATTGAATTCGCTTTTGACCTTAACAATAGTACAAAAATATCATAACTCAATCAACAGGTTGACTTGGCTTAAAGCCAGCTCTGGCGTATCGGAATAAAGTTTTTGTCAATGTAAGTGTCGAACATCCTGGTAGTAAACATAATCGTAAACGGTGAATTTATTGGAATATTATAGTCTTTGCAATTTATCAGCAAAGAAAGTTGCTTCAATTCGTATGAATTTGACGATATATTTCATGTTCAGTCAACCAGGATCGATTAGACAAATTTGGTGTTAATGTTAGCCCAATCATCATTTCTTTTTGTAAAAAACCATGTTGAGAAACCACTAGAACCTTTTCCTGATGAAATTTTTAATGAATTATCCGGTCGCTTTTCCTTCTTTTGATCAACTTTTGATCAGTGACCCTCAATTACCTTCCACTGTTCAACGGCCTTTTTCTAATCAACTACTTTCTTAACGATCTCGAAAACATTCTGATCAACAACTAATCTCTGAACAATGACCTTCTCCTCCAATATTCCTAAGCATTGCGTAACATCATCCAATTCTGCCTTAGAAAGGTACTTTTGTTTTAATCCTCGTATAGACTTCACCATATCGGGATCTGTACAAAATCCCGAATGTCAAAGGTACGAAATCCCGAAAAGTTGGCCGGTATTAAGCATAATGCTGCCCGGTTCTGAATTTTCGGGATTGAGTTTCTGGATTTTGTACCAGACCCACATTTGTAATATCCAGTATTTGATTGGCATTAGCCTGTGTAATTTTTAGCAGGCATTATATCACATGGTCACATAAGTAATCTTATATACATAAAAACTGCTTCGTAACTTCTGTAGCTGGTTTTTTAAAGCATAATTATATCATGAATCGTATGGTAACTTTCAATATCTCCAATAAAAAAAAAATGTATTTAAAGTATATTTTTAGTATATTTTATTATTTGGTGTTTTCACGACAATGACAATTGGACAATCACCAAATGATTACTATTATTGATAATCACAATCCAGTAATTACAGTAATACATATGCAAACAAACAGAATACAAAATTCTAAAAACGGCTATAAAATTTTCGGTGGCAAAGTCAAAGAGCATTTCCCTTTTGTCTTTATCACAACTCCTATGAAATTAAAAGATAAACCGAAATAAAAAGAATTAAAATTTAAATAGCATATTTTTAAGACAAAAATGGAAAACGCGAAGATGCAAACTTCCCACCCCCCTCCTAGTAAATAAATAAATTGCATACAATACACATTCCGATAGACGATAGACAATAAATGAAAGTTGATTTTATATTACTAATTAAGATAATTTTTACTTTTTTCTGCAATAAATTTGCTAATTGTAACAACAAAAACGCCAACACCTCTAAAAAAACTAATAATAACATTCCAAAAACAAAAACAAAGTCAATGCGGTCATACCAAATTTTACCGAAGCTCCGTCATGCACCTTACATACAAACAAACGCGCAATCTTTATAAAAGATAGTTACGATCCAAAAAACTAAACAAAAGCATTATTAAATTATAAATATACAAAATGTTATAGAGTAATATCTTTCAATAAATTTTATAATAATTTATAAAAAAAATTTTCTTGTATTTTTAAATTTGATCATGTCACATTCAAAAACTGACGAAGAAATTGTCAATTCGACAAATTATAATTTTACTTTGGACGTAGAGACACTTTTGAATAATTCAACAACAACTAGAAGAGCCGTACGTCTACAACGAAGGGGTAACCTGTGTTATACTCCTCGACCTCAAAACCCTTTTATGTTATATCGCAGAGACATGGCTGCGAGATCTGAATTTGTTGGATTAAAATCATCAGAAATTTCAAAAAAAATTGGGATGATGTGGAAAAATGAAACCACTGAAGTTAAAGATTTATTTAATGCCATGGCAAGATTAGCAGAAAAACGCCACTCTGAAAAATATTCCGACTATTCTTATTCTCCTAGAAGAAAAAAAAAGAATCTCAATAATTTTATTTAAATATTTGTATTATTTGTTATTGGTTGTTGAATTATTATAATAAATGTTCACGTAAGAAAACTTGTCTCTTTATTTATTTATTTAGATTTTTAAGCGAATGAAATGATGTATTTACAGATTATTATTTAAATAATTTATTGTTTAAAAATATTTTAAAATAAATTCAATAGTTTATAAAAAAAATTGATTATATGCTCCTTTAACATTAAAAAATTTTACATAACTTTTGACATCATAAGATCACTTTAGATTTTGAAACATTTCATCTTCTGTCTATAGTTGGGAAGAATGGATTCAACAGAGAACGGCTGTGAATTTTTAAAATTTAGTTAAATTGCCATACTGTTAAAAGCACTATATTTTCATCACAATCCTGTAATACAGTCTGATCTACATTAGATATACTGATTTCTTAACAAGGTAAGTGAGATCTGGAAAAAAAAATTCTCAACTTCAACCAAGTGACATTTATTGTATAAATTTAAATAAATAATACAATAAATTTTTTTATGAAATAAGGAATTCTTATAATTTTAAAAGCTTATATAATTGAAGATCTCGTACAATGGGCAATAATTATTAGAACAATCACTGCGGCACCAGTGTCCACCTAATCAGAATAACAGGCATAAACACGCTATTAGAGCACACATATTCCACATGTTCCTTGATTATTATCTAAGCAAAAATTATCAATATAACTTGTCCCGATTCTAAAGTCATATTTCAGCGCGAAAGTTTATGAAGTGCAAATGGTTCATTATAGCAAGCAAAATGCATAATAATGAATATACCTTGGAGTGCTCGCGTTATCTTGATGTGGCTCTTCAGCTTGCCAAAGTGAAAGTTAAATTAAGTTCTATTATAAGTGAAATTAAAGGAAGAAAGAAGCATCATCATGATATTTAAAATCAGTCATAAATAAACTCGGAAGGAAACCCATATATAATTTATTGGTTTTACAGTCTGACCTCGATATGCCGATATTCGATATACCGATATATTAAAACTCAATATAACAATAAAATTTTACTTTCCCACTATATGAAAGAACATATAAATATCGGTATTATTTTGATATAACGATATTCTCAAAGATTTTCATATGGATCCCGACATATCGTTATATCGGAGTTTGACTGTGTAAAAATAATCTTGTACAATGCCAAATTTCTTAACTAATCGACCTAATTGTTCCGATAACTCATTTTTATATACTGTATATACTGTATGAATATATGAGGTATATAAACGTCATGAATAATGAGCATTTACAGTATTTCTTTCTGTCATGCTGATAGAAGTGCACCACCGAATCGGCTAATATTGATTAGTATTACGACGGGAATAATCATGCAAACCTGTTTATCTCCCTTACATCTCACATTTGTCTTCAACTTTTGCAAAAACAAAAATGAATAAAAAATGTTTGTCATTTCGATGACGTGTAAAATTTTCATCTCCGTGAGCTACATGCTTATCAATTCCTAATATAACAACAAAAAAACGCCCAATAACTAAAAAAACCAAACAATAAACCAACAATAACGTTTTTACAATTATCACATATTTGAAATTTCTAACTAAATGCTTGAACAAAAACTAGTTTGGAATCAGGTTTACTATTATGCGTATTTGATAAACACAAAAAGCATTTTCTAAAATGACCAACAATAACGCTTTTGATTGACATACCAAACAAAAGCGACTTGTCTGCGTAAGATTGCTGCGCTCCTACTTATACAAAGTTATAAAATAAATATCTTCATCTTTTAACGTCTTTTTATCATTTTTTTTTTAAAAAAAAAAATTATTAATCATGTTCCAACCAAGAACAGACGAAGAAATTGTCAATTCGACAAATTATAATTTTACTCTGGACATAGAGACACTTTTGAGTAATTCAACAACAACAAGAAGTGCCGCACGTCTACAACGAAGAGGTAGCTTACGTTATATTCCTCGTCCACCAAACCAATATATGTTATATCGCAGAGACATGGCTGCGAGATGCGAATTTGTTGGATTAAAATCATCAATAACTTCAAGAAAAATTTCAGAAATGTGGAAAAATGAAAGCACTGAAGTCAAATACTTATTTACTGCCATGGCAAGATTAGCAGAAAAACGTCACACAGAAAAATATTCTTCTCATTCAAATATTTATAATATATGATTACATCTTTTATATTTTTTATATTTTTATATTTTTTTGATTATTATTTTTATCGGTTGTTGTAAATTATTTTACTAAAGAGAACAAATGTACACGTAAACATAATTAACCCTAACTATTTATTTCTTTCTGAATATTAAATTTTAACGAGCGAAATAATGTATTACAAATGTTATTTTAAATAGTTTAAAATATTTACAAAGAATAAAACAAATTTAAAAAATTGCACATATATACTGAAACTTACTCTTTATTGTCTTTTGACATTAAAAATTATATTGTTGATATAAGATTACTTTGAATTTGGAACAGTTCACTTTCTGTCTATAGTTGAAAGAATGATAGATGTACGATCTGAAAATAAATTCCAATAGAATACTGTAATAAGAAAACATTTATTATATGCATCTGGGAAAAGTGTTGAACATGAGGAATTGTATAAAGAAGTGCAAACAGTTCATTTTAGTAAATGCATAATAATGAATGCCGTTTTAAATTTCGACGCAAGCCAAATGTCTAATTGCTTCCTATACGTACAGTATATGTACTTAATAATACATGAGGTTTTTTTTCTTTTTGCCATGCAGTGTTTCGTTTGTAGGAAGTATGACCGAGTCGCACGTTACCATCGTCTTCCAGCAACTGTTCATCATGCAAAAGTATCGGACTTGACTCTCCCTTATTGTAAAATGTATTATACGGATCAAGTCGGACCCGTTGTTAGTGACAGGATTAATCGTCATTCGACTCCCTTCTCATTTTATTTCGTTTTTCGTAAAACAAGCAAAAAATATAAACACTTTAAATTGTCTAACCATTAAGTTTAGATATTCTCTATGATATGTATGTGTACATTTCGAAATGAATAAAAAAATTTCGAGGTGACGTGATCATAATCTACACGCTGGCTTTGATTTTGCCGATCAAAGATTAACATATCAAATTCCTAATATAACAAAAACAACGCCAATAATGCCCAATATCATTCCAAAAGCAAAAAACAAAAGCAACTGTCTGCGGAAGATTGCTGCGCTCCTACTTATTCAAAAGTTATAAATATGATATGTCTTCACATTATTTTTTTTTTTTAAAAAAAAAACATTATTTTTAAATTTGATCATGTCTCAACCAAGAACAGACGAGGAAATTGTCAATTCGACAAATTATAATTTTACTCTGGATATAGAGACACTTTTGAATAATTCAACAACAACAAGAAGTGCCGCACGTCCACAACGAAGAGGTAGCTTACGTTATATTCCTCGTCCACCAAACCAATTTATGTTATATCGCAGAGACATGGCTGCGAGATGCGAATTTGTTGGATTAAAATCATCAATGACTTCAAGAATAATTTCAGAAATGTGGAAAAATGAAACCACTGAAGTCATATACTTATTTACTGCCATGGCAAGATTGGCAGAAAAACGTCACACAGAAAAATATTCTTCTCATTCAAATATTTATAAATTATAATATATGATTTTCTTTTATATTTTTTATACTTTTTATATTTTTTTGATTATTATTTTATCGGCTGTTGTAAATTATTTTACTAAAGAGAACAAATGTACACGTAAATATAATTAACTCTAACTATTTATTTCTTTCTGAATATTAAATTTTTAACGAGCGAAATAATGTATTACAAAGAAAATCATTATTATTTTAGATAGTTTAAATATTTACAAAGAATAAAACAAATTTAAAAAATTGCATATATATACTGAAACTTACTCTTTTATTGTTTTTTGACATTAAAAATTATATTGTTGATATAAGATTACTTTGAATTTGGGACAGTTCACTTTCTGTCTATAGTTGAAAGAATGATAGATGTACGATCTGAAAAAAAATTCCAATAGAATACTGTAATAAGAAAACATTTATTATATGCATCTACGAAAAGTGTTGAACATGAGGAATTGTATAAAGAAGTGCAAACAGTTTATTTTAGTAAATGCATAATAATGAATGCCGTTTTTAATTTTGAAGTAGCTCTCCGGTTTAACTTTTTAAATAGCGTGTGATTCACCTACGTAATTACGCAAGCCAAATGCCTAATTGCTCCAACGTCTTTATATTATTTCTTCTATACGTACAGTATATGTACTTAATAATACATGAGGTTTTTTTTTCTTTCTGCCATGCAGTGTTTCGTTTGTAGGAAGTATGACCTACCATCGTCTTCCGGCAATTGTTCATCATGCAAAAGTATCGGATTTGACTCTCCTTTATTGTAAAATGCATTATACGGATCAAGTCGGGCCCGTTGTTACGGGTCAAGAACGATACATTTGCGTTCATCATCTGATTAGCGACAGGATTAATCGCCCTTCTCATTTTGTTGCAAGAGTATTGATCTTGATATTGTATGACTAGTCTTCTTGATAGACCTATATGATGGCACCATATAAACATATCAAGATGCATACCCCAAAGCCCAAACCTATCGAGATCAATAGTAGATCAATATTTTTGCCATTTTGTTTTGTTTTTCGTAAAACAAACAAAAATATAAATGTATGTGTACATTTCGAAATGAATAAAAAAATTTTGAGGTGACGTGATCATAATCTACACGCTGGCTTTTGATTTTGCCGATCAAAGATTAACATATCAAATTCCTAATATAACAAAAACAACGCCAATAACTGAAAATCGCTTTACTAAAAGCATAAAACAAAAGCAACTGTCTGCTGCGCTCCTACTTATTCAAAAGTTATAAATATATTATTTTTTTTTTTAAACATTATTTTTAAATTTGATCATGTCTCAACCAAGAACAGACGAAGAAATTGTCAATTCGACAGATTATAACTTTAACCTGAATATTGATACACTTTTGAATTCCTCAGCCAGAACGAGACGAGTTATGCGCTTACAAGATCAAAATTCTCCGCGTCCCTTAGCTAGAACAGGACGAGCTATGCGTCCTATGCGTCTACAAGGCCAAAATCCTCCGCGTCCCCCAAATTCTTTTATGATATATCGAAGAGATAAGTCTGCAAGCACCGAGTTTGTTGGATTAAGAGCAATAGAAAAATCAAGAATAATTGCAAAGAAGTGGAAAAATGAAGCCAATGAAGTCAAATATTTATTTTATGTCATGGAAAGATTGGCACGAAGGCGTCACGAGAATTTATATAATTCTCATCTTTAATTCAGATGTTTTATTTATATTTTATTCTATTCTTCTTTGAAGATTTCTTATGTCGCAATTTTGGTATTAGATTTTGAATATTATTGTTATATTGATTTTATATTGTATTTATTTTCCTCATTTAACATGTAATTGTATATTACAATTTGAATAAAGTAAGAAAAATTGGACAAAGATTTAATATTGTTAATATAATTTTTTCTTGTACTTTATTTTTTGTATTTTTAACAAATGATAAGAAAATAAAACAAGAAAGTACCTTTTTCATATTGCTTTTTTTTTAAAAAAAAAAATAAACTAAATAGAATGATCTGAATATACGCTAAATCTTACTCATTCTTACATTAAAATTTATTTTTCATTTCTCTTAAAGCAGCCATAACTTCGACAGGACTTTGTTTACCAGTAGCTTTTTTAATAGATTCTTTATCAACTCTCATGAAAGGATTGAATTCTAATTCATCACCAATAGTACTTGGAACAGTTCGCTCATTTTCATTTGCCCATTGAAATTTTTGTTTAAGGAATTCATTATCAGGTTCAACAGAAACTGCAAATTTTAAATTACTTTTTGTATATTCATGACCACAATAAACTTTTGTATCTTTGGGTAATTTTGCTAAAATATTGTTTAATGAATTATGCATTTGTTCTGCTGTACCCTCAAAAAATCTACCACATCCTCCAATAAAAAGTGTATCACCTACATAAAATTTTGAATTAATATTTTTCTTAAAAAAAAAAAAACAATAAATAAATAAATAAAATAAAAATATGAAAGAAAAGTACACATTACCAGTGAAAACAGCTTTGTCATTTTCATCTTGTAAATAAAAGCTAACACTACCACTAGTATGACAAATTGTGAATAAAGCTTTGACATCAATTTGACCAATCTTAAATTCTTCATTATCTTTAACAATCTTGTTAACAGATGGGATACGATCATCTCCTCCATAAACAATTAGATCTGATTTTTCATTTACTAATTTAGTATTTCCGCCAGAATGATCCTTTTATAGATAAAATTGTTAAAATAAATAATATATTTATTTTTTAAAATAAAAAAAGTATGATTCTTACAACATGATGATGAGTTGTGATCAGATGTTTAAGATTAACTCCTTGATTATTTACAACCTCGAGAACTTTTTCAGGTTCTACTGGGTCAACGACTGCAGCTATTTAATTGTATTTTTAAAGACAAAATAATTTATAAATTAATTGATATTAGATAACATAGAATCAATTAATTATTATAATAATATTAACCTTCATTTGTCTTTTCGTCAATAACAAGATAAGAATAATTATCTTGTAAAACTAATTAATTCAATTTAATAAATTAAATAAATAATTTTAGTTTTGAATTAATCAAACTTGCGAACAATAACAACAACAAAATACCTGGAATAGGAATAATTTTCATATTGTTGCAAATAGTCTTTAAAAGGAGAAAATTTGTCAAAGAAATCGAAGAATTAGTCTCTTATATAGATTTTTTTGATTACAGATAATCTACATCATCGGAATAAATTTAGGTTATCCGTTACCTGGAATATCATTCTCTTTTTATTCGTCCACATATAATTTACACTTTTCTTGGATAAAATCTTCAACCCACTCCGCAGCATCGTGTGAAATTACCACTGAAAATGAATGATGTCACTATTTTTGTAATTGTAATTCCGAAAGCGAATTCTTCAAAGCCCCCCTCCAAAAAGAATTATAATCAACAAAAATAAAGAAAAATAACCTTATTATATTTATTTTGTGTATGTATGTATGTATATCATTACAAAATATAGTCTAAACCCCGGACATAATTTAGCCATTTGACCATCCCTTTTTATTATTTTTTATGAACTTTCAGGAAAAAAAATAAATTTTTTTATCATAGAAAAATAAATTAATTGATTAAAAAATTCGGTTTAACTTTTTTATTTCTACTATATATATTATTTTTTTTTTTTTCAACTTATTAGTCTATAAAAATATGTTGATAGAAACTTTTCATTTGCCAGAATTAGATTTAGCCATTTTAATCTTACTATAAATAGATTTTTTCGGCTAATTTGGGATTACCCCTATCAAGTACTATGATTTAATTATTCATAAATGGAATATCCGTGACATTTGCCGATAATAATAATAACGATAATGATAACATTCTAACTCCCCGTTTTCCTTTAAGAGTATAACTAGATTAGTCACGCAGAAAAAAAAATATATAAAATGAGATTTTTTTAAATATTCGAACTCATTTAAATTATTTATATTAATTTTTTTTTTTTTTTAGATTTTTTTAATTCTTTTTTTTTTTTTTTTAAAAAGAAAACTTTGTTTATTTAACAACAGAAATGGAGTTTACACAACGACTACCATCAGAAATTTTTATATCGATATTTAAAGAATTAGATACAAAAACATTATATTCACTATCATTAGTATCAAAAGGATGTAATACTTTTGCTATGGACAATCATATTTGGAATCATATAGCTTTAAACCGTTGGGAAGGTAAACAGGGTATGGCAGAAATATGTTCTGAACCTCATAATCTATGGTTTAAGAAAGCTGGAACTTGGAAAAAAGTTTATAGTATTGTTGAACAAGAAGCCAGAAGAAGTGAATTAAATGCTGATGATTTGGTTGAAACCACATGGCGTTTTAAGGTATTTTTTTTTATTATTTGGATTTATTTCTATCCTTCTCAAAATAAAAAAAGATAGGAAAGGGTTTATTTTGATTTGAGAAATTCATTATAATATTTTAATGTATATCTTTTTAAAGTTTTGTTCAACCAATTTTTTACTGTAACAGTTTAATAGTTATCCAATTCCACATGTTGGATCACCAAACTTCCATCGTAATGGTGTATATACTTTTAGTGGAATGATGGAAGGTCAATTACCGGTTTGTATTTTAATTCCTTTCTTAAATTAATCAGTACATAAAAATTGATTTTATCATCTAATCATTAATTATTATTTTTACATTATTATAATAAAGTGGACTTTTACAAAGGAAGGTCGAGTTAGAGTAGATCAATTTCCTCCATTAACACCGTATAGATCAACAGCAGATTGGTCATTAAAAATGAGGAATATTCACGTTACTTTTGCTTCTATAGATCATAATTGTTTTCGTAAAAAATTGTATCAATTTAATTTAAAACTTGTTGAAGAATTAGGTTTAGATCCTTCTAAGTATATTTCACAACCTCCTAAACCCTCTTTTGGCATATCAAGTAATTCAATCGAGGAAGTTAACGAGAATGATGAGAATAATCAGGAAAATATAGAAAATAATGATGAAAATAATAATGAGGGTGAAGATGTTGCTATGGATCATATTATGGTTTTACCCTCCAATCACGTATTTCATGATGATGACGATGACAATAATGATGATGAGGATCAAAGTGAAAATGATCATTATGTTATATTTTTAAGCTTTCAAGATCAGATTTAGGATTTTGGTATTCATGAATTAATGAATAATCTAATTGAAGACAATTTTATTCAAGTGTTCTTGACGTTATAAGTAAGAGCATTTCTCATAAATTTTAAGATAAAATTTAGTTAATTAATTATTTTTATACACTATTTATTTATCTTATAAGCTAAAAAATAAATAAATTATTTAAATAGAACAAAGTTTGAGTATCTTTTTTAAAATTTTTATTACTTACATTCTTATATGAAGAAATAATTTTCCTTTATATAAAAAAAAAATGTTTCAAATTCACAATCAATTATATGAAGCGGATTGAACCTTTAGAGGTAACCTTTATTTACAGCTATTATTAAAATTTTTATATAGACTTAATATTTCACTTACCAGGTAAGAGACATGAACTAATCGGGTAACGATTGTAAAAAAACTACCCAACGTGTCCCGGTTCAAATAGACAACATTTCGTTGCTTGATGTCAAGCGTACAAAATCTGAATGACACCAGATCCGAATGTTAAGGTCATTCGCCAAGTATTTTTAAATTGTAAATTAAAGATACTATTAAGGAGATTGGCGAATTTGACTAATGCTGTAGGCACTGCATACTTTCCATCCAGCTTTGCAAGTCAAAACCCATTTTCTCCTGATCACCTTTTAATCACGACTCTATTAAGCTCTTCGGATACTCTGATCTCCATAATTCTCACAGAGACGATTATTTTCATCTCCAAGGGCAAGCAGCAGCAAGTTGTGTTTCTCCTAGAGCAAACATTTTGACTTGTCAAATATCAAAAATATACAGAACTGAGACCTTTATAGCTATACAAGCACTCACTAATCGCAGTGTGGCTTGTTAATAGAGTTGAATGTGCAATTTAATAGTCTTTGATAATTAAGTGAGTGGCGGTGTAAGATTTCGAATTTACGGAACGAAGTGTTCTAATTAACTGATGGTATACCATAGAGTAAGTAATCGTCTCACTCTCAAGACGTGCATTCCTAACAGTTTGCATAGGAATGCTTTGACCTGCTTTTAAAAAATGAAAGAGGAAGAATAATTTTTCAACTCCTTTTTACCTGGTATTTATGATAATCTAGCTTTTTCACCGTTGAATTAGTGATTGGTCCGTCAATTACAGGAATGATTTTCATCATGTAATATTGTAGCAGGTTGGAAAACTCGTTTTCAAGTACTTGATTCTTGAAAGACGAATGTTAAAAAAGTTCCAGTCACGTGACTCTTTTCCGCATTACAATTGCGTGATAAATTTAGCAATAAAACAGAACTCTGAATTAGAGCTTCAAACAGATCAAGTGATATTAAATAAACCTGTTCAGAATATTCAGATCTAAAGTTATAGACCTGATTTAATTATACTAATTTGAAACTAAAAATACTAAATACTATAATAGTAATATTAAAATTGAAAAAGCATGCCAAAAAGATACTTTTATATAATTAATATGATTGTTCTTATAACTAATATAAAAAAATTAAAAAATTGGGAACTAAAAATTGTATCTTAAGTATATAGGAAATATCTATAAGATATTAGCTGTAATAAAATCAGATATTTTTTAAATTTTGAAAAAGTTAATAATAATAATAATACTTGAAAATAAATTAAAAATTATGCATTTCTTAATTTTTAATAAATATAAATAAAAATAAAAGAAAAAAAAAAATAAATAATAAATTATTAATTTTATATTAATTAGTAATTATTGTAATTATATATTTAAATTCTATATAAAATGAAATGATTTAAATAAAAATTTGTATTTAAAAAAAATAATAAAATTTTTTTAAAAAAAGAGGAATTTTAAAATTTTGATTTTATTTTTTATTTTGAAAACTTCAATTTTCTTTTAATTAGTAAAATTTAAGTAAAATTTAATAAGTATAAATAAATAATTAATTATTGTAAGATTCAAAAAAAAACATGATATTGTTAATTACAAATAATTATTTTTTTTTTAAAAAAAAAAAATTTTTAGTATTTTCGGATATTTTGCTGAGTATAATAATCATATTGAGATAACATCCAAATTAAGGATAAAGCTAAAAATAAATAAAATTTAGATTATTATTATTTTTTTTTTTTTTAAAAAAAAAAATTATTAATATTAAACTTACTTGAAACTATAACAGGAGATACCCATCCTGCACTAATTTTTGCACTTCTAAATATAAAAAATTCAGAAATAAAATGTAACCATGCAATTACGTATGTCCAAATTGCAATTTGATAAATACTAAAAAAATATATTTATAATTAATATTTAATAATAAAAAAATAATGGTATCAATTTGATGATAAAAAATACTTACTTTATTTCGGTTATATTATATGCTGCATATATCCTTACAATGCCTGATAATAATGTCCATATCGCAAATGTTCTTGATGTTAATGCTGTAACTATTAAATTCGGAAATAAAACATTAACTTTTAAATGAAAATTTGAATATTGAAAAATCCCGAATTGTGTATGTAATTTACCTTGATCAGGTCTTGCAGAATAAATTCTTTTTGTTAAAGAAAGTGTAACAAAATTTTGGATTGTATTAAATAATGCCAAAATTGATACAAATAACATCCAATACGATAAATATCCTCCTGCGCTTTCTGGTAACATGATGAAGAAAAAATCATAAAAAAAGATTTGAAAATTGGAAAATCTTAAAATCGATGAAACTCATTTATATTTACGGATGATAAATCACATGATTGTACAAGGTTACAAAACTTTATTATAATTATTTAAGTTATTTACAAATGTTATTGTTAAATAAATTATTTGAACATCATCTCACTTTTCTCACTTTCATCAATTTAATAAATTATCAAGAGATAATGGGTTGATAGGGACAGGACTAGGTTGTTTATTATCATCATCATCGTCATATTCATCCTCTCTAGATTCAAATTCTTCATAATCCATAATTTCTAGCTGATCCTCATCATTTTCTGACACAGTTTCTTCACCTAAAGTTACTAAGCATTCGGCTAATATTTGTCTATTCTCAATTTCCACACTTTGAATTCTAAAATAAAAATTATATTTAATAAAATATTCATTACACTTTTGTGCTAAATCCTTTTTTTTTTTTTTGTATTTACCTGACATCATGTAATCTATCCACAACATGTTCTCTGAGTGGTTTATAACTGAAAATTTCTATAATTTTTTGCATTTGTTCAACCCTTAATGTTGAAAAGAGATGTTATATTAACATACAAGTTAATCCGAGTTCAGATATAATTTTAACTCGCTTACACATTCTTTAATTTCACAGCATCATTTGGTAAATTCGTAAGGTAACGCGACATCTTATTTAATAGACTCTAAAAAACCAAAAACTTTTACTTATTATATATTGTAAAATAAAATAAATGAATTATTAACATTATACCTCAATATGTTCTGGTGTTGGTAAATCTATATGTCCAGCGACATAACTTTTTGGTGGTAGTGGTGGTGTTACTGATGATGTTGATGATTCTGATAATAAATTCTTTCCATTTTCTGATTTATACATAGTGAAATACATAACTAAAGAAAATTGAATTTTTTAAGAAAAATATTTTTTTTTCCCGTACGGACATTCTCATAAACTTACATAGATCATGCTCCTTTGGATCCTCTTGATTATCTATACTTGGAGGTGGTTCAATTGCAGCGTAATTATCTCCTTTCATCCAAACAATAGCGACATGATTTTCTTTTCTGAGACATTTCCATAACGCGGAAAAATATTCAGAATTATTTCGTGCTTGTTTATCCTAAATCATTCCAATTCAAACGTCTTAGAGAGTTTCAGAAAGATAATTTCAAGAAAAGAAAAAGTCTCTTGTTTACCCACCTGGTCATCATATTCTTCATCTACGAACATCCATAATCGAAAAATAGAAGGTTCTCCAAGTAATTTTTCCCTTGGCTTAAATGCTACAATGGACAAAGTTCTTACCATATCATGTACTTTAGAAAGGAATTTTTACAATCAATAAAATATCAAAGAAATTATTATAAAAAAAAAAAAATTAATAATGCTTACTATATTCGACATCAGGAAGAACAGGATATACTTTAATCGGAAAACGTAATTGCCCACACAAAAGTAATCCTTTACATGGTAAAACTGTTAAAAAAAAAATAATTCGTTAAGGAGAAAAGAAAAAAATAAATTTTTTTCATATTTATCTATTTTTAAAAAAGGATACAATATTTTTCAAGAATTATATCCATCATACTTAAAATTGAATCTTTAAAATGAGGATAAGGTAAATAACAAAATGCACCACCTTTTTCAAGTGTATAAACACCTTTTGGATGATATTTTGTTATACTTAAAGGAATTCGACGATTTAATAGTTTTTTATATTCTTCGAGAATTTGTGATGTTGTTTGAGAATGTTCACTTTTTGTTACTGCATCAGCTAAACATATTATATGTAATTTCCATGATGAATTATGAAATTGTATTGATTGAGATTCTTGTTCTAAATATACATTTTTAATTAGTTGTTAGAAAATATAAATAGAAATCATAATATATATATGAATATGTATTGGATGATTTTTCTACTTTGTGGAGGACGGCCATCTGTTAACATAATAATTTGACATGCTTGATCAGGTCCGAATTTTTCAATAACATAATGTTCAACATATTCACATGCCAGCTTCATTTCCCGTTTAGAATCATTAGGTTGAAGATTCAAGCTAAAAATTGAAAAATAATAAGTAATCAATTACTTTTAAAAAAAAAAAAAAATTAAAAAATTCTTTTGTATATTTACTTATTTAACATCGTAATTAATGAATCATAATCTTCAGTAAAATCTTTTAAAATATGACAAGTGGAATCAAATGATATAATAGATAATGGATTCAATTTATATCTTGTTAAAAAATGTAATAACAAAGATTTTGAACTATCAAATTTTGTTTCTAATTGATTTGAAAGGCATAACATATTCTTGGATACGTCCAAAAGTATTATTATAACTTCTGGAAATGGTGTCATTTTGTTACTCTTGTAGGAAAAGTTACTCTTGTAGTCTTGTAGGAAAATAATCAGAGATAATCAAACTCTTTAAAAAATATTATCTGTTATTGTTACACCATCGGCGTGATCACAGTTTCCGTAAAATCTTGGCACTTGATGCTGGCAGCCTGGCACGGACGCCTAAAGATTTTGAATTAACTTGTTTTAATCCAATGTTTCGATCATTCGATGCACTAATTAAATTGAATCTAAACATTTTTGAGTATAATACTTACTCACATCACATCACACGATTACCAAAATAATATAGTAACATGAGAAAATTTTTAAAGAAAAAAATTACACGCTTTGATCTTTAAAGGTGATTGTTTTGCCGTACCGAATACTCGTAACGTCACTTTGACAACAAAAAAACTTTTTTTTTTTACTTATATATAAATACACTGAATCTTTTTTTCCTACGGTACAAAAAAAAAAATGGGGAACGAATTATCAAATTATTTTTTGAAAAATGACCCAAATGTTGATAAAGATAAAAAAAATTCTCAAAGAACAACCACAATAGCACCAAATTATAATAATGGAGAAGTTGATTCTACATTATTCAAACAAACTTTAATTCCAAACCTTTTAGAAGAATCGGAAGAAAAATTCAAAAATAAAGATTATGAAAGTTATTTAACTATTTTAAAAAGAGCATCAAATCTTGGATCGGGTCTAGCCGCAGCAAGATTAGGATACATCTATTTATATGGATTACAAGGAACAAAATTTGTAACTCCAAATTATGAAACATCAGCAGAACATTATTTTTTATCATTAAAATTATTTAATTTAATTGATAATAAATTATGGGATACGAATTTATTATTAGAAGTGATTGATAATATAACAGAATTATATCGATTTCACTTTGATAAAGAAATTGATGATATATTATGGGATGAAGGATTAACATTATTAAAAGGAATTGATTCAATTATGAATGAAACTCAATTTATAAAATTTCAAACTCATGAAAATAATCAAATACGTAAAGCTATTAGAATTCATATTTTATTCATATTAGCTTTAACTTATGAATTAGAATGTAATTATATTGAAGCAACGAATATTTATCAAGAATGTGAAAAAATTGGGATGACAAATATTTCAAGTGCGGATAAATTAATCAAAAAGTCTCATACAAATTATAGATTATTACGAGAAAGATTAGATAAAAAAATTCCAAGTGTTTCCCCAATTTGTGTAGAATGTAATTTTAAACCTAAAGATACTGAAGAAATTTGGAAATTATTGGTTTGTTCTAAATGCCAACGCGTTGCTTGTTGTAGTCGTCAATGTTTACAACAACATATAAATAATAATCATAATGATTCTTAGAATTTTTGGTTAGAAAATTTTATACCATTTTATACCAGTAATTAAATAAAAAATTTAGATTTGATACATGTATTGATTGTATTGTACATATTTTGAAATTTCCCCTCTTTCTATACCGCATACATTTTAATGAGGCGAAGTCAATGGATATTTTCTCTTTAGTAAGCCATTTTATCCATTTCGTTTTATTACACTGCCACAAAGTATTTAATTCATTTGAATCTGGACTGAAACACGGCATTAAGCTAAAAGAGAAATTATCAGATGATCTTAAATATGAAAATCAGCATTTTTATTACAATATATACATGTATATTTTTTTTTTTGTTTGTTTATCTGTTAAATCAATTGATTTGGTTTCGTGGCTTCTCTTATCTAAGAAACGAACACGTTCTTCTTTTCACGGATAAATCTCTTTACAAGAATAGACTTATTGTTTAATTGATTTCGGTTGTCCCACTCTGTTTAATACCTCTTTAAAACGTTGTCTAATATGGTGGACACAACGATAAATTATAACCCTAATACCGTTTCTATTCAAGAAACAAAATTATATAATGATGAAAATTATGAAATATTATCAGTACGTAAAGCTGCTGAAATTTTTTCTTCCGTTTCAAAGGGTAATATTGATAAAGATTTGAAGAAAAATAAAGTCTCTTCTTGTAATGATGATAAAGAAAAATCTGGATTGTATGATTTTTTTTATCCTACGTTTTTCTTTCTTTTTATTTTTTTCCCCCCTTTATTTAACTGATATATTTATCTAATAGTGTGGGTTACTTGAAAGATGTTGGTTGGAATCTATTGAGTCCAAATAAGATTGAACCTTCTTATAAAACTTCAATATCACCTCCTAATGATATCAAAATTATTCAATCTATAAAAGATCCAATAGTAAAAAAACCTCCCAGAAAGAAAAGTTTAACTAGAGCAAAAGCCATTGAAAAAGAAGAACATCTTATTTCTCCAATCAATATATATATTGAACATCGAGATCATCTTGAACAAGATAAAAGGGCTCGTGTAAATTTGGATATCTTGAAAGAAGAAATTTATGTTCCAAAAAATCAAAATCATCAAGTCATGAAACCATTACCGAATCTATGTGGATTGTTAGATGTCAAATTTTTTCAAAACATTGGTTATGGTGGTGATGTTATTGGATTAGGTAATAATATGTGGGGAATGGTATAGGAATTAATTATAAGAATTTAGATTTTTAAATCTCTTGATGAGGAAAAAAAAAAAAATGAATGAATATAGAAATTCCTAAATGCGTTCTCTTAATATATCACACTGGTTGTTATTCAATAATAATTCTCATTATTTCAATGTATAAATTACAAATCTTTAGTTTCGTTATATTTTGATTTTTGAACAATTTTTATTATTGTATTATAATTTTTTTCGCGTTGTTTCAATTTGTACATAATTATATTATATATATTATTATTACACATTAAATAATAAACAAAAAAAAAAATAAAAAAAAAAATAAAAAAGAGCTTGTCCAGTGCAAAATCATTAATTTTTTTTAAAAAATATTAAATAAAAAAAATATACAAGGTAGTTAAATATTAGAGTTAAGCTTAAACTACTTTTTATACGCGCTCTCCGTAACGCGTATAACGCGTAATAGCTTATATACACGATACTTAAAAATAGATTAAAGCAACTCAAGAATTAAGACGAAGAATTTTGTAATTTCTTTATTTCATTATCCCAATTTTCTTTTAAATTTCTAAACCTTTCGGCCTTTTTCGTATCTTGTTTTGTTTCAGTATACCATTTGTCCAATATATTAGCCATCTCAATACAAGATTTTAATCTACTTATTCTTGATTCAATACTATATTCAAGGGATTTATCATTACGTATTTTTAATTCATTTTCTTCTTCTACATTAAAAGAAATTGGTCTTATTTCTAAAGCTTCATTACTCATCTTATCTAAATTTTCCAAGAATTCTGAAGCTGTTATATCAACTCTATCCCAATTATTTAACTTTAAAGAAGCTGATATTAAAATAGCATAAAGATAAGCATCATATTGAGAAACATCATAATATTCCATTAATCCAAAAGTTTTATAAAGATTATCTAATATTTCTTGCTTATCTGAATGAATTTTATCCTCTGATGTTGGATCAATAATTTTATTAGCAAAAGTAAACATAATTAATCTAAAACCTTCTATATTTGGTAATAATGCATATTTCATTCTATCAGTTAACATATTAAAGATAACATCTACTGCATTAACTTCACAACATTTTATAATTAATAAACGAGTAGTTACTGATGTTATAGGTAATAATTTTTGACGCCATTGAGGAATTACTTTCGGAAGTAATAAAGCCTCTTCACGTGTTTTAATATGATAAATTAAATTATTTAATCTTCCACGTCTTGGAAATTCATGTAATGATGTTGTTGGTAAAGTTTTGTTAAAAATTTCCATATGATGATCATAAAATTCTTTTGATACTCCTTTTGGTATCGTTAATATTTGTTCTGATTTTAAAGTTTCTTCTTGTATTAATGTTGTAGGAAAAAGTTCTTCATTTTCTAATATTATATTATCTTCTTCTTTTAATTCTTCTTTAAGAGTTTTTTGAACTTTTTTTTCGATTCAAAAGAAATTAATTGAATTAGAAAGAATTAGAAATGTACATATGTATATAGTTATTTTTGGACTTACCTAAGCCTAAACATGTTCTATTATTATGAAACTTTCTTAAATTATTATTAAATATATTACCTATACTTACAATGCAAAAAAGTGTCAGCAAAAAAAAAAAAAAATATTGAAAATTATATCTTATATATATTTACCTCGGCTTGTTATTTTTATATGAATGAATTCGTCCAAGTCTCAAAATACTGTGATTTGTATGTGATTTAAATGAATGTCGAAACAAAATTTTTGTTGAAAATAATACAAAATTTGAAATCATTTTTGTTTTTAAAAAAAAAATTATAAATTAAAAAATTTTTTTGAATGATAGATGTGCAGAAAAAAAAAATTTATAAAATCTAAACCATAAGCCACTTTTATCTATCTACACGTGATAATTTTAGATGTTCATAAAAAAAATTTTTTACGGGGATGGGTTTTATTACCTCAACCCCTATCTATAAATTATTACCCAGGTAGACAAAAATTTTTTTTTAAAAAAAATGTCTCACCGAATTCCTCTTCGAGCTTTTTTTAAAATAAAAAAAAGCCCACGTTCATTTGAAGAAGCTCGAAATATTTATTCATTTTTTGCATCAAAAGGAGAAATACTAGAATTCAAATTCGCCAGGGTATTTACAATTTACAATATTACATATACATTTTTTTAATTCCCTTTTCTTTTTAAAAAAAAATTTTTTTTTAGGATCATGATGTAAAAAAAATTAAAGATTACGGTTGGATAAGTTATAAAGATAGTAAAATTACGGAACAATTAATTGAAAGTTGGATTAAAATTGAGCCATACGATATAGAAGCAATCATACATCGATCGGAGCAAAGAGGTTGTAAATTAAATTGAAATCAAATTGAAAAGGAAGTAAATTTTTTTTTTCAAATTGATTATTTATTAAAAAATTTTTCATATTTTGATAGCTAAGGAGAACCAATTACCAATTAGCAAACAAACGAGAACTTTACCTCCTATGTTTGGAGGATTTTATCTCAAGGATGATAAATTATCATCATCTTCCATACTCGATCAAACTAATAAGAATTCTTTAAAAAATGATCAGATAGGAGATACTATTATATTAGAAGAATCTATCGAAAATGTTCTTGAAACTTCTGAAACTTCAGGAAATCAAAAAGAATCATCCAATTATACAGAGAATACTATTATTGAAAGTACTGCAACTAGCACAGAAGTAAGAGTAGAGTCCCATAGTTAATTTAATGAAAGATATATTTTTATTGCTGTAGTTGCTCAAAGTAAATGTACATATTTTTGCAAAATAAAAACAAAACGTTCTGTCATAACTAGTAAATGTATATATATTTATGCAAAATAAAAACAGAACGTTCTGTCATAATTAACTAACTATTAATGTAAATAAATTTTATGCAAAAAAAACGTGTCATAATAATAATAATTATTAAATTCTATACATCCTGAAATATAACATCGTTCACCCATTTTATATCTAATTTAATTCCCTCATAACATATGGTGAATACTAATCATATATTAAATCTCAATTAATGTTTTTGGTTTAAACTCTCTTCCTCAAATATTAATGAATAATTAATAAATATGAAATAAACTCATTTTTATCCATATCATCTTAATTTCTTTCCTTCATAAGTATATTCTCTTTCACAAAGTTCTAATACTACTCTCATATCATCACTTTTACTTCTATATTCTTCACTAATTTTCTTTAAACTTCTAAGACACAAATATCTTTTCTCTACTAAATTTTCCACTTGATCTCTTGGTAAACTCCCTTTTCCACCACATAAAGCCGCAAGTAATCTGAAAGATGATACAAGTTCCTTGAATGCATCATAATGACTAAGGTAAAGAGAAATTATTTTAGTAATTAATAAATAAACTTAAAATTGCATATTTTAACTTACCTATCAACAAGTGCGATATGATACCAAGCGAAAATAAATACAGCACTGGCAGCAAGCAAAAATCCCAAAGGAGTAAAAAACATTGTTGTCCAAATAACAAAGAATAATACCATATAAGCTATCATTAACCATATCAAACCTAATGCTATTTTATTTTGTGCTCTTGATTCTTCATATTTTTCATATTTTGCTGATAATGTACCCAATACATATATTGGCCAATGAAAACATAATCCTGGTAAGAAAAACGGTAATTGAACAACAAATTTTACAAATTCACATGAGAACGTATATAGTGCCCATGGAATTGTAAGACTACGATTTTCATAACGTGCAATATCCGTGTCGAATAATCGAAGTTTATCCAATGAGGTTTTGTATTGATTCAGATTGTTTTTCAAAGATATTATTTCCTCGGAGGTAGAATTTGTGAAAAAATTTATCAAACTAAAAAAGGTCAAAGTTTATCAAATTATTAATTGTCTATTTGATGTTAAAATTATGCTTAAATTATTACCTTTGTGTTATTTTTACATAATCTTCAAGTGGTATGCGCTTATCGACTAAAAATAAAAGTCGCCTAGCCATTGTTGCTGCATTAGAAGTTTCCCTATTTATAATAAATTAACAATTATGAATAACTGTAGCATTGAGTAAAATCCAATTACATTGTTATCACATACAATTAATAAGTTAACTATCAAAATATCACGTATCTAATACACGATTATAATTCGGTTTGTGTGATACTCACCAATCAGGCGCATTTATAGTTAATTTTTCCATTTCAGCCTCAATATGTTTAGTCAATCGTTTGACGGTAGTCCGGCCATCTTTTTTGAAATCTTCAAGATATGGTACAACATGTATAGGTGGACCGTATCTTTAACAGAATCAGAAATTAGAATTAAAAATAGGAATAAGAGAATTCAGGAATAAGAGGATTATCTCAATTTACTTACGTAGCAATAACACTACTCCTATATTTTGATTTTTGAACATACGTAAGCCCAACGGGAATGATTACAGCCATCTCGGGAATATTCGATTGTTTTTTGATGTCCCCACTCTTTGACTCGAGATCGGATATGAGAGCGGCATATTCCAATGCAGCCCAAGAAGCACCATCCTTTAATTCTAACAACCGTGACTTTGAATGTGATGTTCCTATGAAAAATCAATTTTTTTTTATTAATATATCGCGTATACCATTATTTATTAAACAAATATACTTATATAATACACGCACCTTCTGGAAACAAGGCGACAACTTCACCGAGTCTTAAAACTTCAAAAGTGGCAGAAAATAATGCTTTATTGTTCTTTGTTGTCCTATCAACAGGAACAACTCCACCGCTAGCTAAAACGATATTAAAATACTTATTTCCAAATAATGAATTTTTCGCCCAGAAATGTAATCGTCTCTTATGAGGAAATGTGTTTGCCAAAACTGCTGGATCGACGATCATGTTACTAAAATCATAAGTCGTTAATAAATAATTAATTAAAATGAATTTTTTTTAATGTTTTTGGTAGATAACATACTGATGTGTAGAACAAGCAATAACTGGACCTTCTTTTGGCACATTTTCATATCCAACTGTTATAATTTCTCTATAGAAACCATAAATACACCAACGTGACAAAGTGCAAATTACATCATATGCTATTCCAAATGGCATTATCGTAGAGTATTTTTTTTTTATTATAGACTTGAAATTATGACAAACTAAAGTTAAGAACTATTAAAAGAAATACAATATTTTTATTTTATAAGAATCCACAATTTATTAGATTCTCGAAAGAAAAAAACACTTAAAACGTGCGAATTCAACAGAAATTAAGTAGTTAAAAGAGCTATTTATATAACAAAACACGAAATTTTCGATATAAAACAAAGTAACAAAGCTTATATGAAAGACTTTTTCATCAAAAAAGTCAATAATAGGATATACATAACTAATTTATAATTGTTAATTTTCCACATCATCTTTACGCACGTTTCAGATTTTTTTATTCAGTTTTTGGGGTAAAAAAACGAACCGTTTTTGTTCTCAACGGAGATTTAAAGATAAGACATGAAGTAATTATTCACATGTGATATTAACTAATCCCCCCAAAACCCCATCTTTTAGCTTGTATGAATTTTTCCGCAGTTTATTCAATGTAAATCTATAAATATCCAATCATGAATTTTCCCATATTAATATTGTGTGGAGATCCTCCGGAGTTTGATTGGATGAATAGTTAAATTAGTCACAAGTTGATGACAAATAAGGGGACATAAAAAATCCATAATGGGCTTATAATGAGACAATTCATTTCTGATTGTTCTGGCGAATAAATTTTGTATGACCCGAATTTTCCGACTTACAAAAAGGTAATCAAAATAATTACGAATTTTGTGAAAATACACATATGATAATAATTTTTTACAGTTAGTATATTAAAATTAACCATTTTTAATAAAATTGAAACTAACATTTATTTACTGGTACCATTAATTAAATAAGATACTAATTAAAATTGCTTAGTACCTTCAGAATATGGTCATAATTTTTAGATCATTTTATTTAATATGATACTGCATAATATCTATGAATGAATGTTATTATTACATTATCACATGATATCCGCTAAGTTTAGGAAAATAATATTAATACAAGTGTATAAATGTATATAATATATCATGATAGTAAATCAATAATAATCATTTTTACGAAACATCTTTATTTATAAAGTAAAAAATAATAATTAAAATAATTTTTTAATATTATTTACAACATATATCACTTAAACTCTTACAAATTATAGTATTTACTATTAGTAGAATTAGTATTAATATTTTATATTAACAGTTAATATTATAGTATAATTTATTACATCTTTTTAAAATCATTAATTAATAAAATTTGTACACCAGAATTATAAATAAAAGCAATATTAGCATTATGATGTACCATTCAATATCCCTATAATTAATGAAATTAGCCCGGAAGATTTCTCTATTGAAAATTTATGCATGCTCCTGTATACTTTATTAGTATCGAAAAATGACTTACTTTCCAAAACACGAATTTCCGCAAGATGTTGTGCTATCATGTAATCAAGGGTGTCCACTATACCATTATTTTTTCCGATTATCCTAAAAAATTATATTGTTAGCCTTTTTGAACCTAGTTAATTTTGTATAGTATAAATATCGTAAACTCAAATTATATGATACTCTTTGCATTTTCCCGTTGTATTTTAGTATATGTGAGTTTGAATATTTTAAAAAATAAAGTTTTCTACATGGTTGACAAAACACGTCACACATGGATTATACTTAGATTTGTACGTATAAAATATTTCTATTTTGAATCTTTGTTTTGAAATAACTTTTTTTTTTAAAAAAAAAAAAGTTATGCCTAATCCAAGTTATAAACCAATTTCACTTCCCGTAATAGATCTCTCAACTTTAGAAACTCCTTCTCCCTCCAAGGCTGACTTGAACCGAATTGCAAACGAAATTCAAACCGCATGTACAAAATATGGATTATTTTACATAACTTGTTCTTCTTTTAATACTATAGATCAAGCACTGCTTAAAGATGCATGTCAACAATTTTTTTCATTACCCTCTGATATAAAATCATCAATTCCGATAAAATCAGGTGGGTTTACACGTGGATATATTGGAATGGGAGGCGAATCCGGTTCGCAGTTGTTAGAAGTTAAAGAAGCATTTTCATATGGTTATGAATGGGAAGATAACAAACCGAAATTCGAGAATTTATTGCAAGGACCAAATGAATGGGGAAATTTAGAAAATATATTAGGTAGAGAATGGAGAATAACATTAAATCAATATTATAATAAAATGATTTTGTTATCGGAGTTAGTCGTTAGAGGTTTAGAGTTAGCGTTGAATATTGAATTAAAACAACATTGTGTTGGTGGAGAAACTATTTCCCTTTTGAGATTATTTAAATATCTTCCTTACAAAGAGAACGATAATATTAAATGCGAGAATGAGAAAATTGGAAGTTCTCCTCATACGGATTGGGGATTTTTGACTTTAGTGCTACAATTAGATAACTCACAAGGACTTCAAATATTTTATGATAATCAATGGTGGGATGTTCCTAGTAAACCAGCATCGTTTGTTGTCAACTGTGGCGACTATCTTTCTTTAATTACTCACGGAAAATATATCTCGCCTTTACATCGTGTTATAAATGATGGGACAAATGAAAGATATTCAGCAGTTTTATTTTATTATCCAAGTTATGACGCGAAAATTCCTTTAATTGGCAATAATGAGGAAGAAGAATTTGACCTTAGTAAAAAAGAATTGAGTATTTTTAAAGACCAGACTACACATTGTAAAGAGAGCAATGCTAAAGCACGAAGGTATGATAAAAAAGATACGTGCTTTGGAGAGGTAGGTTCAATAAAAAAAATTATTCTTCATTATTTTTTAATTATATATTGGAAGCTTAAAAATCATTATCTTATTAGTATATTGCCTATAAATGGGATCAAGTTTTTCGTGATTGAGAAACAATAATTGAATCAATATGATGAGCATAACCTTTTTTTTTTTTAATACTGTTTATAAGTTTTATTTGTTAGGGCCTTAAAAGGAGAAAAACAAGGCGACATGGCATCATGAACATTTATTAATTTATTAATTGTAGAAAAATTATTTTTTTTTTTTGTAACCTAAGCACATAAAATATCCTTCTGTTGATTTTTTGCGCACAGCCTGTGGTTTTTCATGACGAACTGTGTCAAATTTAGTCTTTAAATTATTTCTAAATTCATGATCGGACTCTCCCATTAAGAACTTTTTCGAAAAAGAATGAAAATTTATTTTAGATATGTTACAAAGATAAATAATGTATAATTAATTTTGAAGACATCGTACCTTGCACAAGAAGGTGCCACCTGATTTTAATACCTGTTCAGCAAAATTTAGAGAATATTCACATAATTCCTGAAGCAGAAAAAAAATAAAATTTTTTTTTTTATCTGAGTCCAATAGTTGATAAGTCCCTCCTATTTAATCGTTGTCTAAATAATGTGAATTATTTACCATTGATTTAACATGATCAATAAAACGTTGTCCAGAAAAGTTTGGCGCCATGTCGCTTAAAATTACATTTGCTTCTCTTTCTTTCAATAATTCTTTTATCTTTTGTTGTGTTGATATATGAGTGAAATCCCCTTGTATAACATTTACACCAGGAATTGGCTTGATAGGTAACGAATCAATAGCAATGATTAAGTTCCCGTTTAATTTTGTCTCAAAATCTTTTATTTCTTCAGTAGTTATATCAAATTCCGGTAAAACTTTTCTAGAAATAACTTGACTCCAACCACCAGGAGCTGCGCCACAGTCGATAAAGACTGAACCTGGTTTAATAAAATTGTACTTTTGGTCCAATTCCAATAACTTGAATGCACTCCGGGCTCCTTTTTATTGAAAAAAATACTATTGAAGTTCTAAAAAACCCATTTATAAAATTTAAATACTATTAAAAATAAGGTTTTATTTACGATAATTTTGAGACTGTGCTTTTTTAACAAACTGATCCCGATCTTGTCGTGCTATCCATCTTTTTGAAGAAGGTGAAGATGAATATCGTACTTGAAATTTTTGCCAAGTGGATTTCATTTTATGGTAGATGGCTTTGCCAGAAATTTCTCGAATATATATATTGATGTTATTTAGAGAAATCACAGCCAATTAGATCGTCCCACCTTTCAATATTTTCGGTAATTAAATTACGTAATTCATATTAAAAGAATATAAATACGTTATTCGTTATTATTTTTCTTATCAACTTTTTACCATACATAATTTAGAAAAATGTCAAATTTTGGTTCAACTTTTGGAGATCGAAACAACTTTTCGACTTTTGAAGCTTTTAAAAATGCGAGCGATCTCACTAAACCTATACAGCAGCATTTGATCAAAGTTTATACAACGCTTGCGGTTCTCTGTTTACTCACTGCTGCTGGTTCATATGCTCACATTACGGGTCTCTTCTTATTTGGAGTATGTATTGTTTTCTTTTAAACGGTATTATTTAATATATTTTTTTTTAGTGTACTGATTATCTTTTATAAAAACTTTCATAGGGCGGGTTACTTTCATTTTTAGTAGGTCTTGTCTCGTTGATAGGAATCTCGCTACTTCCTGACACACCCAATAATAAAAACATACGTTACGGCCTTTTATTCGTAAGAATTCTATATTTTTCTTTGTTATTTTATCTTGCAGTTTTATTAAAATACTAAATTTTTTAATGTTTTTGATATAGAACTTTGCTTTCATGGAAGGATTATCAATTGGCCCGTTAGTTGATCATGCACTTAATATTAATTACTCGTAAGTATAGCAAGAAATTATTTATTTTGTTAATTTGTAAATTTTAAACTAACAATATTATGCATTTTAGTGGTCAGATTGTTTTATTGGCAACCATGTTTACTTCATTGATTTTTGGATCTTTCACCTTGAGTTCTTTATTAAGTAATAAAAGAACTTTTATATACCTTGGTGGAATATTGGCTTCTGCCGTTAGCATGTTGTTCTGGATGGCATTTTTTAACGCATTTATTGGCTCAAAATTATTATTTACTGCGGAACTTTATCTTGGATTGTTTGTTTTCTGTGGTTATGGTAAATTGATTAATAAATTTTATTTATTTAATTACTTATTTATTTATTATTTTAACAAATTTATTTCCTTTATAGTTATCTACGACACCCAACTTATCGTTTATCGAGCCACGCTCGGTTCTCGTGACGTTGTTCGCCATACCCTTGAACTTTTTGTTGACCTTATCGGTATTTTCGTCAGAATCTTATATATTTTGATCAAAAATTCTGAAGAAAAGGAAAATGGAAGACGTAAACGAAATAATAGAAGAACTCAATATTCTGCATATTAATACAGTTGGTTAATTTATTAAGTATTTTTAGTAGCACTGTACATATACTTTTCAGCTTAATTTATTTAGTTTTTAAAAATCAGCATTCTTTTATTACAAAAAATTACTATTAAATAACTTCTAATAAACTAAATATTTTTTATTCAAATTAAATCAATTAAAATCAATTATATCAAAATAAGATCTATATTATTATTGATGTATTATTGCAATTATAAAACGAATTACCTTATAATTCATTAGAATATCCAACAACTTTTGTGAGTTCTAATAATTCGTGAAATAGAAGTAAGAAATTTTAATTCATATAAAAACATTTAATATACGATTATCAATATATTTGTAGCTAACATACGCTCGAATTTGATATTTTCTCTTATTACAGTAGGTTTTGCTTCATTATCATAATTTGTATTAATAATGATAACATCGTCTTTTATTGTAAGTCCTTGAGATTGAATAAACGTTTCAAATTTGGTATCATCTAAATTATTACGATTGTTTTTGAAAAAAAAAACTTAGAAAAAAAAAAATTACAATTTTTGAAAAATAGAATCTATAAATAATTGGAACCAACCTTTCTTATAGTTAAGATACGTTCGTAACAAATCTGCCGAAATAGTTTGATATGCCATACAAATAGCCGTCAATATAACTAATTTATACAAAAATAAATTTTAATAATAATATTATTTTGATAATCATATTACTAAAGATATTAACCTTTACGAATCGCTGTATCAAAGCCAACAGCTTCCATTGTGAGATCTTTGTATGTATCATCTTTTTCATATACTTCCCAAAATTCTTGATATCTAGCTTCCTCCAATAACTGTTGTAACAAAATTAATTTTGAAACATTCTCATCACTAAGCTACGTAAATTGAAATGAAAAAAAAAAAAAAAATTAAAGATAATCGAATTTTTTTCTCAAGTTTTTTTTCATTTTCATTTTTTTTTTTAAGTAACAATCGATGAAAAGGATACAGATCCCTCTTGTAATAAATACAAACATAGATTGAAATCTGGATTTGGTATGGCCGTAAGAGCTTTAACGAGAATATTGGAGATGATCACATCATTGACAAGATGTGGATTAAATTGATACCTAAAATTAACAATTAATTAGGATAATATTTAAGATATATATGAAAGAAATCAATTTTGTTAAAGTATAAAATTTTTAAAAATCAGTGAGGGCAAGTTAACTTCTTCAGTACTCAAATTACGAAAATTTTTTTAATTGAGTTCAAAGAAAAACTTAATCATCATTTTTTTTTTAATATGTATCTTTATAATACATTCAATTCTTATTAATTAGAATTCGAAAAATAAAATATCTCCTTTTAACTTACAATTTCAGTATCGCTAAATTAGCCATCAAATCATATTCTTCATTTTGAAGTTGTGTACTTAAATATTCTTCGAGAATTGATACATTATCAGGGTTATATCTATCAACCCCATCGATTAATGACTGTATAACATCAGGTCGAAAAGAAGGATTTAAAGGTGAAGGAGTTAGAAGCGATTTGTTGCTCATTTTTTCTGACTGAAAAGTGCAGAAAAAAAACGATTAAAAAAAAAGATGCAAATCAGTTATTTCACGTGACTTGATTTGATTTCTTCATTAGGGTGATTTTACGTAAATATCGTAAATATCATAAAACGAGTTGCTTTATTTATCGGCCACCCTTTACGTTTTTAACTTAATTATTTCAATTATTTCATAAATAATTATAACGAAATTTTGTAAGAAAAAAAAAAAACGCGAAAACAGATGTATGTGTAACGTATGCTGCCTATATAAACGCTAATAACACTTACGCGTTTCATAGCATTGTTTCCATAGTTACTTCCGTGTTTTATCATAAGTCAGCTAAACGTTATTTTATAAAGAAAATGAACGGAAACGGCATGGACGAAATTCTGAAACCAATTTCACCTTTATCACCACGTAAAAGCAGAGGCAGAGAAGAAAGGTTAGTTTCTTTATTTAACTTTAGAATTCCAGATCGTTCTTAACATGATTTATTTATTACATTGATAGGAAGGACAGTTTAAGAGAATTAATTATATATGTGAATCAACAATTAGATTTTTATGGATATCCCGCGCCTTTAAATTTTTTCGATAGTAAAGATGATAATTCTGTTAAAAAGATAGTTGAATGTCTGCTTACTTTATTACAAGATCATCAAAAAGAATTTGGAGTTCGAGAGGAATTAGATGATAGACATCGAAGGTTGCAAAGTGATTATGATATAGCTTGTTTAAGCAATGTAAGATGATACGCGTAAAGTTGATATCGCGTGACAATAATTACTTAAATATTTTTATTAATAATTTTAGAAAGGATTAAAGAGCAAGATTGAAGTTAATGAACGAGAAATTGACAAATTAACATTAAGATTAATGTACGTAATATTTTTGTTTAATTTTGAACACGGTTTATTATTATATTAAAATGTCGGTAATTCATTTCAACTAAATTCAATAGAAGGATGAATGATGAATTGAAAAATGAGTGGGAGAGGCACAAATTGACCAGAGATGAATTAGCAAAGACGAAGTCAAATCTACAGTATACTAGGATACAAGCTGCAGTAGGTTATATGACAGAACTATGGAGTCAATCTCATAAGTCTTGAAATGCGTCGTTAATTTGACGCGAATATTAGTTATTTTAAGGGTTTATGATAGAAGGATAAAGCGCATTGAAATGTTTGCATGTCTAAATTAATGACGCGTCTTGTGGGTATATTTCTTTAATGATTCGATTTTTTTTTAATTACAATTTTATAGCATGATGTCAAAAAACGCGAGATGGAATATACCAGATTTAAAGAAAAAATGCAAAAACTGCTTAATGATAGCTATAGGAAGGCAAAGATAGGATTACAAATTGTAAATCCTGCCCCAAAGTCCTCAAAACGTCCTTCAAATGCATTTAATATTGAAAATGGTTTGCCAATAAAAACCGGTGCCTCCGAAATTGAAGAGGAAGAAAGTCCTGTTGTAAGTTACTATATTAATTAATGAAAATATTTGACAGTTTACTAAAAATTTAAATACATATTAGGATGCTGAAATGTTTAAGCAAATAGTTGCTGATGCAGAGGCTCGCGAAAAGGAATTATTACAAGAGAATTCCAAGTTGCGGAAATTACTCTTTGGCGTTCAAAATCATATCAGCACATTTATAGAATCACAAGCAGAGCATGAAGCTACGATAGACCCGGCGTTGATAAATTTACAAGTATGAGCTAAATATTATTGAAATAAAAAAACGAAATCATTATATTTATTTTGTTATTTAATTAAAACAAAAGACACCGGATTCGTATAATCCAAAGACCGCTAGATTTAATCTTCCTTTTGAAATGTTTGCAAACAATGTCGAAGAGGAAATCAAAGAATTGCTTTTAGCATTAAAACATGAATGGAATAACCGTCCTAATATGATAACTGAATATGAAGCAAAAGAAGAAGAAAATCGGCAACTACAATTGGAAATAGAAACAAAAGAAGAAGAAAATCGGCAACTACAGCTGGAAATAGACTCATTAGGAAATCAACTCGGTAGATAAAATTTAATAATTGATTATTTCCAGTAAATAACACAAAGTTTAAGAATATGCTAAGTACTTGTAACACAACTTATATCTATCGATATCAGTCGAGGCTGCTACGTTTGTGGAAGAAGCCCAGAACATGATTGCTAATTTTGCGGAGAGCGGCTTTAAAGAAGGTCAAGGAGAATTCAAGTTAAACGTGTCTGGGTATGTTATTAAGATAAGTGTTTGATAAAGCTGTAAATTATTAATAAAATAGATTATGATAAATAGAAACGAAATCACTATACCCGAATACGATGAGCTTGAAGAAGATTTACAATTGAAGCGTAAACAACTTAATCAGGAAAGAAGAGCATTTACAGAATCGCTTATCCGATTAGGAAGAGATAGAGATCAATTATTGGTATATCTTTTTTTAAAAAAATTAAATCGTTTCATTTTAATATATTTTATATAATATATAAATTTAACAGAAAGAACGAATCGAATTTGAACGAGAAAAGAGAGCGTGGAAGACGCTTCATCCAACGCCGTAAATATATTTTTATTATTTTTATTGCTGTTTATCATAATATTTTTTTTATTTAATATTAAGTTGATACTAATCTACTTTTATAATTTAAAGTGGATCAAGGAAAAGCAGAGCCAATATGTTCTCGTCATTACTGGCCGAAACTCCGACGCCACCTCAAAAGTTTTCGATACTATCAGAAAGTCCATTAACTCCCTTTCTAGAGCAGTTTAAATCTGATTTTGAATTACCCAAATATAAATAAAATTCTCATCAGACAAGTAAAAAGGCATTTTATTTATTGTATGATGCATCAAAATCTTTTTTCATTAGATGAAGAAATAATCGAGCATCTGTGCGCAAATTGGATTTATTTATTTTATAAATTATATAATTTTGTTTCGCGTATTACAATAAGTAATTAATTGGAATTTCATTCACGAATCCTATAGAATATTAGATTATATATATTCTTTTTGTAGAATGAGAACTTTTTATTCAAATATAATTACTAAGTTATTCTAGCATATGAGAAATTATTTTTAAATAAACTTTCTCATTTTTAAGAAATTTGTAATTTCGAATTTATTTTAATTATTTAATGAATATAATAACAATTGCTTTCTAAAAATTACTCTAAAATTTCTAAAAAGAACAAATACAAAAAAATACATGAAAAAAAAAATAAAATAAAATAGAATAAATAAAAATAATTCAGATAAATAATAAACAAATACGTTTTATAAAATTTTATTTAATAATTTTCGATTCAATGTCTTTGAAAATGTATTTAATTTCCTCCAATGATACAATAAATAAATTAAATAACTATTCAAAAACTACTACTAATACCAACTTAATATTCATATTACATGTTGACATTAACAGGAGTACTGTAGGGAGCTGATGCACCTTGTGGTACTTGTAATTCATCTGGCTGATTAAAGTATGAATTTTGTTGTTGATATTGTTGTTGCTGCTGTGTAGAAGGAGGGAAATTTGATTGTGCTTGAATATGCTGTGATATTTGTGCTAATGATATTGATTGTTGTGAGGAAGGATGTATTTGTGGTAGTTGTTGATCTGTAGTAGGTGGTGGATATTGGGTAACCTTATCATTATTACCTGAGTACATATTATTGCTATTGGCAGAATTTGGAGGTTGAGTATTATAAGAGATATGTGCTCCTGAAATTTCATGTTTAGGAGAAGTTGAAGGTTGGGATTGATAGCCACCAGACCCATCCGGCGATAAATATTGAATTGGTGGCTGAGAGTATAATCGTTGTTGAGGTTGTTGAGTTTGTATATTATCCGAGGCAGTGAAATTCGAAGGAGATGGTTGATGTTGCTGCTGATGTTGCTGCTGATGTTGAGGCTGTTGTTGAGGCTGTTGTTGAGGCTGTTGTTGAGGCTGTTGTTGAGGCTGTTGTTGCTGTGGTTGTTGAGGTTGTATAGAACTAGAGCTTGAATTTAGCATATTATTATCTGAGGTAGAAAAATTCGGAGGGATTTGTTGCTGTTGTGCTTCTTGTTGTTGGTGTAACTGTTGATAAGTACTTGCATCCTGTTGAACTTGAGATGGGTATAACGGTACCTGTTGAGTCGAATAATTAGATGATTGTTGATTTTGCTGCTGATTTGCTTGGTAGGCACTGAATTGTCCCATAGCATCCTGTTCAATTTGAGAAGTATATTGTTGAGGATGTGGTGCCTGATAAGTAGGTTGCTGTTGATGTTTTTCATTATCCTTTTGATGTTGAGCGGGAGGATATTGTGCTTGTGATTGTGCTTGTGCTTGTTGGTAAGCACCATGTTGCCCCACAACTTCCTGTTGAAGAGGATATTGTTGAGGAGGCTGTGTTGCCTGATAGGCAGGCTGTTGTTGTTGACTTATTCCATTGTCCTGTTGGGGTTGAAATTGTGCTTGTTGATAAGCATTAAGATGTCCCACAACTTCCTGTTGAACTTGAGGAGGATATTGTTGAGGATGGTGTGGTGCTTGATAAGCAGGTTGTTGTATCTGCTTGAAATGTTGTTGAGGATTATAATAGCCATACGTAGCAGCAGGGTCATATCCCACAGGATAATTCTGAGCAGGTGTATAACCGGTTGTCACTGATGGAAAATTAAATTGAGGTGGGGCTGGAGTTGGGTTGATATATGCTAAATGCAAAGTTATTTAGTTTAGTAACATTGAATTATTGAAACTAACTAAATTAACCACAAACATGAATTTAATATAAGTACTCACCGTCATATTTTTTTAATGACTCAGCCATAAGTCTGTCATATGTTTTAGTGGCCTCTATGAATTTCTTATTTAATGCGATGAGGTCATCTAAAAAGAACAAATACTCATTGTAAAAATATATTAAAGAATTTCATAAACCCATTTTATTAAATCATACCTTTCTTTTGACTATATTTCTCGATTAATTTCATTAATTTTGGCCGAACTGGTAACGTATTGTTATATAAATTCTGTGTAAATTTCCAAAAATATTAATCAGAACAGGTAATTGTCAGGCTAGTTAGATAAATTCCATGTAACGAATGAATTTAAATTAAAATAAAACCTGAATAACTTCATTCTCTGTGACACTATCTCTTGTGGGATCAAGTCCTGCCAACATTTCTAATAATTGATCAATATTTCGTCCCTCAGCAAAAACGGCTGCTTCCATTTCTGCCTCTCTCGCAATATCTGCAGCGGTTGGTTCTGGAAGCTTTTCCTGTAAAAATCATTTAATAAATTTAAGAGAATAAAAAAATTATATATATATCTCTCTAATTTATGGTTTTTTGCTTACCACATAATTAACGGGAAATATACCCGTTTTACCATGTAGCTCTCCACGCCACCAATCCTTATATACACTATCTACAACTGTAATAACATCACCACGGGAGAAACCAAGTTCGCCCGATTCTGTAGGAACAAAATCATATAGTGCTTTGACTTTAGAGACGCTGGGTGTATGGGGTAAATCCTTATTCTGAAATTAATAAAAATTAATTATAATTTCCTTGGAACAAAACACTTATAAATTACGCGAACATACTTGTGATACAGGCTCAGATGGGGTTGCGATGGTGGTGGTGGTGAAAGAGGCTGTGGTAGTCTGTGAAACATCAACATAATAATGTTAATTTGAATTTAAATTATAAACAAAAGGGTCATCTAGAAGTGTACTAACATTTCGTGATCCACTTCTTTCCGAAAGAGAAATTGCCATAGCCAATTGGACCTGTTCTTCCTCCTCTTTCTTTTGTTTTTCAAGTTCATACTACAAATAATTATTAAGGTTAAATAGCCATAAAAATACACATCAATTTATAACAAAAGGTTGTGTCAAAATACATACTTCGCTTAATTCCTTTTTGGGTTTTTCTGGTGAAGGGAAATGAAAGCCTAAAAAGAAAAAATTTATCCAATAATAAGTAATTATTAATCGCAACATTTACACTAAAAAATCATAACTTAACCTTGTGATCGCAAATTATTCATAGTCTCTTCCATAAGGCTCAAGGTAACGTCTGAACGGAACTCATTGCTCCATTCTTGGATTAAATCAAGTATTCGATCTTTCACAGTCCCATGTGTACTCTGTAATTAACTAGACAATTAATATATAAAAAGAAAATTTTTTTATCTAATGAAGAACTACAAATTTTACTAACCTTGTCCTGTAATATACGAGTTAAAATTTGTGTAAACGCACGAGAAGATATCTCCTTATGCACGTTAATACTGCACATTTTGACAAGGGAATTGGATAGCTATCTCAAGATAAAAATAACAAAAATTAGATCAAAACAATGCAAAAAAAAATCCAAGTACCAATTTTGACTTACCGTTAAAGCATAGCCTTGAACATTAGGGTTTCTATGAAGCAAACGTCTTTGAATTGCAGCTACACAGTCGCGAGCACTAATAATATAAAGTTGTTAATCTTTGTTAACGAGCTATAAAGAATAAAAAATTACACCCTTACCCTTGCTCTCCACCTTGCTCAACCTTTTCACATAATGTAGTTATAAGTTCCCAGTTTTCCTTAGTGAGAGTCTCATTGGTAGCGGCAACTATAAACAAGTTAAGCCGGAATCAACATAAGCATAAACGAAGAAAGAATTTCTATTTTATCAATACTTACTAACGTCGTCTTCAAATTGATTTTGATTTTTAAACATCGCACGTTATTTGGGTTATATTGCAAAATAAAAAAAAAAATGCGTTTTGCAAGCCAAGGAAAAAAAATTTACGTTATATCATATTCTGCGGGGAGCAAGTTATATCAGCTCCGCGTCATCTGATCATCCCCTAGGTTACACAAAATCAATTTCTGTCGAAATTAGTCTGAGATTTTAGTTTTATATTTTTTTTAATGTACTTTGCTAATATCTAATAAGCCAGCAGATATAAATGATATAAAACAAGATTATCTACTTTTTGTTGTAAATTTCATGCTTATTTTATAGGCCATTTTATACAATAAAAAAGGAAAAAAAATAAATCTATAGTATATCTCGCTTTGATATATTCCCAAATCCCCGTTGCTGTTGGTATAACCTATATCCTAAAAAGGCAGCTCCTCCTAATGCTCCCATAACTGCTGTAAAAGTCAAATATTTCTTAACCTTTGAAGATTCGTGTGCTGAACCTGCAAGCCCTGGTGTAGCAGGAACTGGATTAATTGCTACTCCTACCAAATGGTTCCACAAGTCTGCTGTTTGATGATTCTTTACGGAAACGCTAACAGGACCAGATAAACCGAGTGCATGGCAATATACATCGGGCTGGACTTCATTACGCTAAATAATTAAAGATAAAATAAATAAATAAAACAAAAAAAATGAGCATATAGTAAAAAAAAATTATATAACAAACCTGTTGAACTAAATCAGAATCGCTCTTTGTAGCAACAAATACCGTAGGATAATTCTCTAAATTGTGTCGCTTCTAGAAATTTAACAATAACACATTAATATACATGTAATAATTATAATCAAATATTAAATACTTATCTATACTAACCCGAAGTTCTACAATATACGAGAACGAGTTTACATCACTAGAATCAAATACAAAACATAGCAAATCACAAGTTTCCATTTTACGTTTATTCTGAAGTATTTCTGCCTCATATTTAGAACCAAACTCTTGTAACTAAAAATAAATAAATAAATAATTTTTCTAGTAATCAAAAACAATATTATACATGTTATTAAACATACCACTAAATATTTTTCCGCGCCTTTAATCTCAACAGAGTTCACCGCACAGAATGGCCTTGTAGTAGGTGTATAACCATTTGTATATGGCTTATTAACAAAAGCTTTTAATAAGGAAGTCTAATAAATAATAGATTTTAGTAGACTGTTTAAATATATAAATCTTAACATTTTAATATTGCTACCTTACCTTACCAGAACCGGCTGCACCAAATACATATGCTAAAAAAACATTACGTTGCACTTTATTTCGTTTCCTGTCTGCTTTTCTTGGTCTTGTAACTTTTAAAGCCGTTCGTGTATCATCTTCAAATCCCAAATAAGCTAGATATGATAAAGTCGTCTTATAATCAAGAAGTGTTGTCATACTTTTTATCATAAATAAATTTAAACAAAAAAGATTAGACACCAACTATAAGTAATATATATATAAATTAAGCATAACTACCTCCATTGTGCCAACCATCCTTGTAAAGTAACAGCTCCTGCATCGTTCGTAATTGTAGTGTGGGGAAAATCTGAATTTGTCCATGGATCTCCAGGTGAAGTACTAAACAATTGAGCTAATTCATTTTCCTTCAAAGCACCATCCTTATCCTTATTTCCAAAATCAATAGATTATAAGTTAAATTTATTAACATCTTCAAATCCAATAAATATTATAGTAATACATTCTAAAGAATTACTTTGTCAAAAACTTGAAATATTTCCGTAAAGAATTCATACCCTAAAGGGCTTAATTCAACTGAACAATCATGTGGAACGTCAAACCTAAATAAAATGATGCTATCATTAATTTCATATTAACACAGAATATATAAATAACAAGGGAATAAGTAAAAACTAAATAGGATAGTTACGAAGGATAAAGAAAATCCTCCCTTAATGACAAATCATCACCATAACCGAATTTTCTTAAAACAGTCCATGTAGTTTCAAGTCGTCCACGTTGTATAAAGAGAGTATGAAGAAACAAAAAACCTAGTTCTGTTAATCCTACATCATCAACACCAGCTGGTTCATGTTCTTTCACAACTTCTTTAACTCCTTCAAGTTCTTGTTGTTGTAATGGTGCATTGAAACATTTTCGCTGATAATAAGATTTAATAAAACCTTTAGTCCAAACTTTAAATAATAATCTTAAGTTTTGAACAAATCTATAAATAATAACCTGAAATTCATTCAACTCATCATCATTAAGCACTCCATCCTTGTCACGATCACATAAATTAAAGATCCTTTTGAGAGCCTCAATACAAGCTGGTTTTAATACCTACAATAAATCAACAAATTTATAAACATAATTTATAAAAAAGAATAAATATTACTTAAATACATACATGTTCCCGAGAATCATACAAAGGCGCAGTTGGATGCAATACAGCCTTTTGTGCAAAATAAAAAACTTCTGAAACATTCAATGGTTGCTTTGCTGAACATTCAACACATGTTTCTACTTCCTAAAAACAATGTCAATGATTATTATTTAATTATAAAATCAATCGAATAATTTAATTTTTACACTAACAATAAAAATAAGAATTTACCTTGAAGTCATTCATGATGGGTATTATTTCATCTTCTAATGACTGGTTGGTAATTTGATCACCTCGAAGGTCGATTTTATTTCCTACTAATACAATTGGAACCTGCGTAATACCGTATATGGATGGGTAAATTTATCTAAATTAGTAAACAAAATCGCCCTTTTTTTGAGCAGAAATTCAAAGGTATGTTAAATCATTCACTTTCAATTTCTATTATATCTTAAAATTATCATTTCTGATTTCTCACATTCACACCGAGACTTCTTATAAAAGGTAACCAAAATGATGCCAGGCGATTAAATGTATGTGGGTTATCTATCGCATAAACGATGCATATTACATTTGCCTTCTTAATTTCTGTTTTCAATTGTTCACGATTGTCTGATCGAGCTTTTTTTTGCATAAGAGATAATCAAATTTAGAATTTAAGAATTAAGCCAGTTATATAATAATTCAAAGAATTAATCACCAGATGAATCTACAATATGTGTTGTTACATTTTCAGGAGTAACTTCAGGTGGAATGGTAACTTCAGGTACGACGTGTTGGAGCTATTGGATCGTGATACACATTAAAATAGGAAAGAATCCAAGTTAAATTTATAGTAGAGAAGTACTTACCTCAGAGACAAAAGTTTCCCTAATAAGAGACGTTATCAATGTGCTCTTTCCAACGCCGTCTTAATTTTCATAAATTAAATAAGCAATAGAGTAAAAATTCGATAAAGCATTTAAATAAGATCGAATCGCACATACCGTCCCCAACAAGCAAAATTCTTACTTCACGTCGCATCCTTTAGACGGTTTTTACGCGTCAGAGTAAAAATGAAGGTATAAAGTTAAGAATTTCGTGTTCGATAAGTTTATTAGGATAATATATTAAACTTTTAAAGACCAACCAAAAATACGAACGAGTTTGACAGTTCAATTAAAGTCATCTAAACTTGTCTAGCTCATAATTTATTTTCACTACATATTAGCTATATTTTATGTGGCTTGTGCTGATCTTGTGGACTCATGCTGCAAGATGATTTTCGTGTAACTAGTTAATCTAATATCGCGAGTAATAAAATAACCTTTCCCGAGTCAAAATTACAAGAAAAGAGTCTTAATTCTTGACTTTTCTTCTGTAAACAATATATTCTTACAATTAAATAAGAAAGTATTTATTTTTATGTAATAAACTCATATGATATTGAATAAAATTAATATTACTTCTTTTTATCTCGTATGTAAAGATCTGTCACTATGAATCTTTTAAAGGAAATTTTTTTTTAAAAAAAATAAAAAAAAAAAAGGAACCGAGTCAAATATTGTTATCAGTTTACTGCACGTGATTTAAAATAAATGAAAGCCAACTCCAACTCCACATTTTAACTTTATACAAATATTAGTATGAAAGTTAAGGTATGTTATATTATTTTATTTTACGTTTTTATAATACTACCTATTTTTCAAACAATGTACGCGTTTTTTCGCTGGTAATTATTGCAAACTTCTATATTATTTTATTAAAAAAGAAGGTTATATTAACCATAGCATTTATACTTGTGATTTTTTTTAACTTACATTGGATCAAATATTGAAGTATTCGAGATATAATTCTCAAAGGTCTCACTTTAAATAAGTTAAAATACTTCTACAATAAGGATAATAATAAATAATTTTATGGTATGAAGAACAATTAAGTAATAACTTAATATACTATCAATACGTCTAATGTCAATAATTTAATTTTCGGATATATCCTCGGTTAATTTAGTTATAAGAAATCTAGCAATTTTTTACTTTTTCCGTTATTCTTCAAAGATTTCTGATCATAACGATCCTTCTATTCCTAGATAATATCTTCAATAACACCAATCAACCCTTTTTGAGAAACCATTGCAATAAAGATCTTAATTTTCTCATATGAAGCGAAAGTAACGGCCTGACCAATACCCACACGCATTAAACGAGGGAGAAGACCTTTATACAAAGCCAAATAACCTTCTTTTTTGATGAGATCTACAGTCACTGATTTGAATCTAGCCCAACCTTTTTCATGGCTACTTGAGCGCTGAATACGAGTCTTAATGGTATCAATTGGTGCATTTGCAAAAGGTCCTAAAAAAAAATTATTTGTAAGGGAAAAAAAAAAAGTTTTTGCTAAAAAAAGCATAAAAAAATTAAGAGTTTACCCATAGCACCACTTATACCACCCATTAATAAATGTTGATAGGATGGCAATTCTTGACCATCTTTCGTGTTCTGTAATTTTTTCATCTGTTTTTTCATTTCCTGATAAACGGTGAAATTTACAGCTTGATTTGTGGCTTGTCGAAGAGCTGTCAAAGCTACACCTTTATACAGCGCTCGAAAACCTTCTTCCTTTAATATAGTATATGTGGCATGGGCTGCATTACGATACTTTGGAATGTCTAAAGGATCAGTCATTGAATGACGTTGGGCTTGCAGACGGATTTTTATGACATCCATTGGGGTTACAACAAGTACAGCTTCTGTGACGCCTGCTCCAAGACCAGCTATGCATAATCAATAGAGAACCGTGATATGAAAAAGATCAAAGATTAAAGATTAATATACGATGATCTGATCGTCGATAATCCATGATTCCATACGTAGATCAAATCATCAATTATAGATTAGATCACTGGAGATGGTGATGACATACCAAAAAATGTAGCAGCGGTTGAAACTTTGCCAGTCTCTTTATTCGCTAAATAACCCTTATAAGCCTCAAAACTGGAAAAACGAATAGCCATCTTCGGTACTATTCCTGTTACTACAGCACCAAGACCCTTATAGAAGGCGAATACTGATTCTTTTCTAGCAATATTATAAGCAACAGTAATGAAGCCCGGCCTTGGACTCTAATGAAAAAAAAAAAAAATGTCGATTTAAGTGCGGATCATTAAAAATCCGTGGAATTTTATTATTTTTTTGATAACTCACCTTCTTACTTAACTGCATCCTCACTTTTATCGTATCTAAGGGATGACAACATACTGCCTCGCATAGTCCAGCACCTCCACCTGCTAAGAAATGTGTTGAAAGGTTTTTCTTTTCACCAGCTTTCGGCATTATGTTGGATGACGGTTTTTATAGGAAAAAAATAAAAAAAAAAGAAAGAAAAAAGAAAAAGTGATTATTATTTTTTTTTCAAAGAAAAGCCGGGCTTTTTATAAAATATTCCACAAATTAAAAGTAACGTTCGAAAGATTGTTATACAATGATTATAATTAGCCATAATCATATGTTCATATTTGAAGTCATGTGATTTGTAATTAAGCTTTCTGTAAATGTTAAGATAAAGTTAGTTCATTTCGTAATTTTTCGGAATCGTCTTTTTTGATAATCAATAACTCTGGTTCTTCTATTTCAGAGACAAAAAAAAAAATTAAAGGCGAATTTAAGTCCGTAAGTGTAAATCTTTACAGTAAATCTAATTTAAGAAAAATGTAGCCTTGACTTTTTTTTGGTGACAGTGAGATTCGAACTCACGCCCCATTGCTGAGACTGCGACCTGAACGCAGCGCCTTAGACCACTCGGCCATGTCACCTTTATAGCAAGATTTCTTGAATTTGGAAATATTTTATACACTATAATTTAAGAAAATTTGGTAACTGTGAAGAATTTCAAAGAACTGTATCAGAAATAAAAGCTTAATTAAATAGTAATTTTGCCACCTTATACCACGTGAATAAAAATAATTATCCCAAATATAATTGGTTCAAAACCATAAATTATCAGCCACAAAAAATTTGATAACCAAATACGTTAATCTGAAATAAAATATCATATTCTATACTGACAATGAGCAAACGTTATTTTATGTCCTGCTTTGTAAGAACTTATAATATCAACAGCTCTATCAACTAGATTTTGAGATTTGTGATTCTAATTAAAGAGTAAGTTATATCATATTCTAAACTCTTTTTAAAGATACTGTTATTTTCATTTATTAAGATCTAATAGTTAGAGTTGCTTGGGTTACTGAGAAATCACATTCTCTTGCTCTGCTGATAAGCAACTTTTGAATATTATGGAAACTTGCTAAGAAACGTGACTAATGTACTTTGGAATGTACTCTAAATCGGCGTGAATCGTCATGATGGATATGACTCTGAAACACAAGAAAAAGTTTTTCAGCCATAGGTTAAGAGATCTTTGGGAGAAAGTACTTGGTTGAGGTTTCCTTTGCACGTTATTATGAGACCTATTTAGGAAAAATAAAATGACAGACTGTCTTATTCAACTCAATTTTCCTTCATGCTCAATGAGTTACAAATTACGATCCGAAAACGTGCTTTAAACTGAAATTATAACTTGGGTCCTTCAATTAATAATGTTCTTCTTATATTCAGCAAATTTATTATATTTCGTATATTTATTACTTCTCATTTGTATTAGTTTTAGGAATGTGAGTATTCAAATTAAGCTCGAGGTCATTATTCCACAACTTGAAGAATTCATGTTCGACAATGATAATATCTCGGAACTCATGATATTGAACATGAAATTATGAAGGGAGAAAGTTCGGCATTTTTTTTTATTTAGTCTTGAGTGTACTAATAACTCATTTCAAAAACAAGATGCTAAAAGATTAAGCATGATGTGTAAATTAAGAGGATTCAATATCAGATGAATAAACAAATATAGACCGCAGTGATTAATAGAGAAACATATTTTTTTTAATGTAGGACAGAATTCAATAGTTTGTTTAACATACTATACCTCCTCCGTCAAAATGGTGAATAAATTGTAAAACCATATGACTACTGAAAGTTATACCTCATCTCTCTATTTTAAGCTATTTAATTGATCTGGTTTTACCGATAAAAATACATTTGTCAATCGATTTCATTTTACAGTATATACAGTAGTACTATTTCCCATGTAATAACTGGATTGAGAGCGCTATTGCAACTTTAAGGGCGTCTGTTTAATCAGATTTTCGTAATGCAATCGTGTTAGCATAATTTCACCAAGAGTAATTTTCAGTACTATTTAATTTCATTTTCAATCTTTTAGAAGATTTAAGAAAAAACCTGCTAAAAAAGTCATTTATAATAGTAATGTGTATGGGAGCACGTTACTCTTAAAGCAGCGTTAATGATTGTGTAATATGTGTAATAGGGGCTGTGGTATCACCAAATTTGTGCTTATTTGTGATAGTCATTGATTCTTAGTTACAAATTCAGCCCATGATTTACATTATGAATGAGATAAATTTGGATTATCTGAATTTTCTATAAAAAATTTTAACACCTACTACTTCTTTTATTTTTAAACTTTTTGTTAACGAGTAAAAATGACTAGAGGAAAGCTTGAAGTTCACATTGGTACTTAGAGTTTCAAGTTAAATTTTACGCGAAATACCTTTTAATATTTCTAATTTAACACTTTGTGCTCAACAGTTGAAGGTAAAAACATTAAAGACATGGACGCCATTGGTATGTTGTGAATTTTCTTGTGAAATAATTTTTATTGAATAATCATTAATATTTAATCCCATATTAATTATTTTCGAATAGGCAAAGGTATTTATTTTTTTATAAAAAAAAATCTTCCTTATTATTACGGATAAATAACACTTTTTTTATAATAGGTGACCCATATGTCGAACTTTGGTTGGATAATAAATCTAGTGAAAAACATAAGACCGATACTAGAAGTGGAACTGCTACTCCTGTTTGGGACAAGTTTTTCCATTAGTGAGTTTTTCCCTTTATATATATTTTATTATTACAGTCCAGAGTTTAATAATGTCAATTTTTTAAATATTGCAGTTTTGTTAACGATAATGAACATAAAATACTTAATCTCAGAGTTCTTGATGAAGATGTTGGTGCAGATGAAGAGGTAAAAAATAGAATAAATGCTTATTTTTATTTTAATTATTTTATTTTTAAATAATTTTAATTTTAGATTGGTGTATGTAAAATTTCTCTTGACCAATTGTATAAAAACGAATATATTGACCAATGGATTAGTTTGCCAGATGCAAAAGTTAGTGGTACATGTAATGGTCAAGTCCGTGTAATTTTGGAATTTTGGCCAACTAGTTGATTTTAAATAATTTTATTTTTGTTTAACGAATTTTAAAAAATATAATGTAAATTTATTCATATAATTTATAAATTTTTAATAAACACAATTATTTATTATTTATTTTCTAAATAAAATGCATTAATATTAAATAATAATTAAAATGAATAATTTACAACTGTTTCTAATGATACAATTTTTAACTGCATTAATGTTAAATTTATCAACCTTAAATGAAATTTATTATATTTATAATTATATATTATTATTAATCCAACTACATATCATCGTTTCTATTGAAATTTCCTGTTTTTAATATTATTTATAAATTTATATATTTGAGATACAATGTATATATATATATATATAGATCTAGAAAGCAACTTATAATTCTTTTAAGTAGTCCTTAAAGTTTAATAATCATATATATTTATACTTTTAAACTGATTTTTACTATAAAATTTTTCACTATAATTTTTATTTTTCTTTTATGATATTTAAAAGATTTAGTACACCTTACTATCTATTTTGCATCTTTTACAATTACAAAATAGCAAATAAATAAATATATTATTTATTATTATAATCTACATTTTGAGTTCTTTTTATTAGTTTCTAAAATATTAAAAAATCTGTAATATTTTAAGAAAATTTTCAAAACTAAATTTAATAATTAATACTATCCAAAAAATTCATTTATAACCATTTTTAAATATTATTTTAAATATAAACTATTTAATAACTCCTCTTTAAAAATAAAACTAAAAAAATTATCAAATTAAATAAAAACATATTTTATAAAAAAAATGGTAAATTGGTAAAAACAAGTATAAAAACAATAAATTACATTTTATTAATATATTAATGGAATTTAAAAAATATTAATTTAAACTAATTTAAATTTCAAGATCTAAATGATTAGTTAATATAAATTTTAATTGTAAAAAAATTAAAAATAATTAGATATTTTTAATTCAAATATTTCAAATATTAAATAAATACTTAAAAATAATAGGTCTTAATAAAAATAATATAAATATATAAAAATAAAAAATTTAATTATATAATAATACTTTATAAAAATATTTTCATATATAATTTTAGAAGTTATCTGAATACTATTCAGAATAGTATTAGTTTTTTTTGTGAAACTCTCCCTTGTAGATCTCTGTGTAATTTTTTCATAGGAAAGAAATAAAGAAAACTATGACAGTTTAACAACTACCCGATAGTTTAAACAATATTTTAAATAGTAAAAAATTATTATTTTCATTGAAAACATACTTTTACAAAAAAGAACGAAGAAAAACAACTCAGTATTAGACGAGTTATATATACACTCTTTATATCAGTTTCATTAGAACTTGTTACAATGGGAAAAAGTCAACTAGACATACAGTATATTTACCTTCAACCATAAGGAAAGTTATCATACACTAGTGCTAATGTTTTATATTTACAATACAAAGATAACAGTCATGGTCTTTTGGATATAACTTCACTGGAAAAGAACAACAACAAGTTGAATTTTATAGATAAATATAACTCTATTTATACAGTTTCTTCTGATAGATATATAGCTAATGTCAAATATAAAATTTCAAAATATTTGACTAGTATTTTTTGTGCATTACCTATAAAGAAACATGTTAAAGACCATTATTTTGGTCGTATTTGAACTTTATTGCTAGATAAATTTATGTCAATCAAAGAACGACTAAAAAAGAAGAATTATAATAATCGAGAAACTAAAAGTTATATACAGTTCAATTATAAACATTCCACATGGTATTTTGGTTTTCACATTCCATGTACTTATTGTAAAACAGTGTGTGTTGTGGTGATATCAAATAATCGTATAGTTTGTATGAAATGTAAACCGCTTATCATTGAAATACCAAAGCCTTCAATTAAATTATTTACATCCTCCTCATTTTATCAAAAGAAGAGGAAATTAGTTACAAGTCAGCGACAGAATCTTTAATTGATTCGTAAGATAGAAGTAAAGGAAAAATCATCAAGGATACCAGTACCAGATATAGGTCCACGTAGCTCAAAGAAAAAACAGAAGGCAGGTGATCTATCTGTAGGTTACTATATATGTCAGAGTGAACCTGATATTTTCAATCCTAAAATTAGTGAACAATAATGGAAAAAATATAAAAAGAGAAATACCCATTACTGGATTCAATAGAAAATTGGAAAAGATCGTACTTAATAGTTAGGCAACCCTTTCTTGGATGATGAAATGCAAGTAAATAAATGGTCAATGCATAATTCTATTGCTCATTTTGATCGCAATAAAGTATTGAAGAATGTGTTAAAATCATGACATATTCGTAGATGTGAATTAATCTTTTTGATAAATAATGTTAAAAGTGTAGAAGAATTAAACACATTGTCATTAATGTTAACACATAATTCTAATGATCTAGATACCGAATTACAGTATGATTTATATCTTTTCAATGAATTAGTTTCGCAGCGAAAAAAGATCATTTTAAGAACAAGTAACTGGAAGAAACATAAAGTTACTCCTATGGCAAATTTGGTATTACAGAATAACATAGAATATCCTTTTCAGGATATCCTTACAAGAGCTTCATATTGGTTAAAGATCAAACATTTGCAGACAGATAATATTAGATATATCTTTGAATAGGCAAATCATATTGATGAATTGGATATGTTTAGGGAAGTGATTGTTAAAGGTCATAAATATAAGGATGATAAATTAAAGATGTACTATAATAGAAGGAAAAGACAATTTGATCTCAAGTTAAATATAGGTAAAGGTGATAGTAGTAAGGGGTAAATCCTGATGTAGGGTTAAAGATGGGGACAGTTCGTTCAATTCTATTTCAGTTCACCATCGATTCCGCTTCAGTTCCTATTAAGAAAAATATAAGCTACATGTGTCAAATTAAAGACCCAAGTAAAACACGTGTTAATGATGAATTAAAAAAAATTTGATTGGTTAACAATCAATAGTTGGTTCATAGACATCATAATTCTGATGTTGATCATATTTTGAACCGGTTTTTGAAACCAGTTTGGAACCGATTTGGTTTAATTTTTAAAAGCTATTAAAATAGTTTTTGACTTATAAATTTTCTTTTTATTTATTTATTGTAAAACAATAAGTGTTCCTCTATTTCCAATAGGATTTTTGGCTTATATAAGTTCAAAATACACGAGATTTGGATCAGTTCTAAAAACTGCTTAAAATTATGTAATCAAACCAACCCCATCCCTATATAGGGTAATGATCTTAGTAATTTTATAGATTCGTGACATTTAGTCAAATTGACCATTAGGTCTATGTTTCAACATTCCATATCAGATAGAATTTACGTATGGCATGTAGTTTTAACTACATGAAAGAACAATTCAGTGCATTTTCTTTCGTAAATCAAACAGTGTGTATTAAAAGATTTTGTGCGTTTTTAAGTCTTTCATGACGTAAGTCACCTTTGATCCAAAGGTGACTAGTCGGTCCTTTCTGATTTCAAAGAGGCAGTTAGTTGGTAATGCTTAATTTTTATTAGAATACTTTATTTTTATTTTACTTTTATAAGTATATTGTATTACTTTAGCATTATTATCAATAAATATGATCACGCCTTTTGATAGAAAAAAAAAAAAAAAAAGTATTAGTTTTTTTGCCATTCCTATCTATCATATAATTTTAAAATAAATATTACTATTAGTGAAGTATACTTATATAATAAACCTTACTATTTACTTTCAAATATGATTTTTTTATACAGTTGGCCTCTCTATAATCACACCTCTTGAAACCACCCAATAGTGTGATTATAATGAGGTATGCCTATTGGTAAGGGTAATTTGGCACTCTTACATATAAATAAACATGATTATATATGTAAAAAAAGTTATAATGTAAAATATATAAGGTGAGTACTGGGAAAAGAGACTAAATAAACAATGAAATCCATTGTCTAATTAGTTTTTTTCCACCCAATATTATCTAATTGTTAAAAATATTATGGAAATTATTGAAAATAAAAACTTTTTTTACCATTGAGTTCAAAGTGCAGACTGCATAATACATACTTTATTGGTTATTTTATTAAATTATGTGATTTATATGCTTATGCAGAGGGAATTTTATATATATTTGTTATAATATGGAACTGACAATTAGTGTAATTGTACTTATAACTAACAAAGTGATTAAAAGGAGTATTTTATATAATCAGAACCAAAAAATATGTGCCTTAAGAAGAGAAGTTCTTATATAGGACTATATATATATAGGAGTACTTATAAAGAGAGTTGATTGTATTTACATAATTGTATTGCATAATATAAGTGGACCTTACTTTTTTTATAAACTACTACTATAATGATTATTAAATAATATTATAAAATCCAAAAAAAAAAATAATTTTGTATTATATAAAATTTTGCTTTTCTTTTTTTCACTATTTAAAATATTACCTAACTGCTAATATATGTTATAATTTTATTATTGTATTTACTAAATAAACTGATAGTAATATTTTTATTTTCAATATAACTCTTTCTATAATTTCAATAAATTAGTTCTATTAATAGCTTATAATTACTAAAAATATAAATATTATTTTTATAGATTGGTTCTTTAATGTTAGTATAGCAAGAAACTTTACCAATTTTGCAAGTTTTATAGATCTTTTTTTTATTAAATCAAAATATTAGTCTTTAAATGTTTTAAAGAAATTCAATTTTAATCAGTAAATCTTCTTAATTAATATTATTTATATATTTTTACTTTTTTAATTATAGAGATTAAAAAAAAATACTATTATTTGAAAGAGTATACGTATTGTTAAAAAGAAACCATAAATGGGTTTAAACTTACATTTACAGTACATGTGTATATTTCTCTATATGTATAATTAAATTTTTAATAAATAATATTCTATTAGTCAACTATTGAGAAAAGTAAAGTAAATTATGATGATTGGAAATTATGTAATGATGTGACAGTGTCCCTGTAATTATTATATAAATTACTAAATTATTCCAATTTCTTTACACTTATAAATAATGCATTAGCATCCACAACTACCACGCCTTCTAAATTTTCTAAAGTTCCTTCAACGTATCCTTTTTTTCTTTCTAATTTTGTAGTTTTACTACGTCCAATTACGATTTGATCCGGCTTACATGGCTTACGAAAATTTACATGTAAATAAGCAGTAGCACCATTTCTGTCTGGCAAAAAAGGAATAACCTGAAAAAAAAATGAAAAGAAAAAATAATTTTTAGTTAGAAAGCGAAATCAATTCAATCTATTTTTTATATAGTTATTACTTACGGTTCTTGCAAGTAATTCATCCATTATAGTTGATAAAAATCCACCTTAGAAAAGAGAGAAATATAAACAAAATATTATATTTTTTGGAAAAGTATACTTATATTCATTTTAAATACCATGAACAATTCCACTATGCCCACACATTTGGTCTCCAATATGCAGAATAGTAATGCTTTCTTTCTTTTCATCAGAAAAGAAAATTAAAGGTCTAACAGTGACTTTTCCTTTTCCGTTTAAAGTTCCAGCAGTAAAATGATGTTCTAATTGTTCTTCTTTAATATGTTCATAACCTCTTGATTCTCTGTATGATGAATCATTTTTTAATTCTTTTACGATCGGTAATGATAATATTTGTTGTTCAATTGAATTAATATATTGTTGTTCATCATCGATTTGTGAATTGTCTTGCAAATTAGAATGACACAAGTATTTTGTTGGACCGGTTGTTAAAGTGGACATTTTTTTTTTTGATTGGTAAATCTCAATTTCAAAATGAAAGGATTAGCGTCATTTATATATTTTTGAAATATAGGATAAACATTTTAACTCAAATTTTACGGAAAAATGGTATATGCGCTCGGCTTATCGGACTTTATAGAAATATTTTCCGATTGGTTTAATAAATGCGTCATTTCAAATATTCTAAAAAAGATCAACGGGCGTGAGAAAAGGAGGAATACAAATATCATCATGTGAAAATATTAGTATTCGTAGTAATCCTTATTATTATTATGATTTATTTTTAATGATTACTGCGGTTAGAAAAGTGATGACCCAACATTATGATAATTATTGTAAATGCATGTGATCTAAATTGAAGATTCCCAAAAACTTTGTTGGGGAGAAATCACTTTTTTTACCCCAAATTAATCTCTTTTAATTAACCCCAAAAATTGGTAATAATTTAATATTATTAAAAATGCATCTGTTTTTCAAATTTCCACGCGGCTAACACGTGAATTTTTTTTTATGCCAAATAAAAAATAAACTAGAAAGTTTTTGGGGACGAGATTCAGACATAATTGAAATTGGGATCTACGATTTCTATTATATATGAATTCCTTTTTGTCCGTGTAAAAAATAAAAAAAAATTTTTCTTTTTACGATTGTTACGATTGTTAAATATATTAGAGATTTCAATAAAAATTGAGAATAAGTGAATAATAATATTTATAAAGGAGGCGATTCCATTATAAAAAAAAAAAATAAATAAATCCTTGAAAACTTTTCTCTGAGAAATAATCATCATGGAACATATATTTTCTCATAATTCAACGGCACAAATACCAAGAGGAATTCCATTCCCTGAATATTATCCATATGTCATGGATTATAGATTTCCGCTGACAATGGCTTCCCTTTACACAATTTCAGTATCGTTATTAAATCCGAAATCTAATGCTGTTTCTCGTATAGTAGCAAAACAAAAAGGTATTAAAGTAACAAATGCAAAAAGTAATCCCCTAATTACTGGTTTCGTATTCTTGCATAACTTGGCTTTGTGCGTGTTTAGTGTAATTACTTTTATTAACATTGCAAGCGCATTTGTTACGAATTTTAAGAACCATAGTTTTACTGATGCCGTAAGTTATTTCAATTGATTTGCCAAATATAATATTGTGATGTCACTTATAGTTCGTATCTCCGCTTGTTATGTATTATGTTGTATTATAGTATTGCGATCGAGATAGTTCGTTTTGGAATAGTGCTCTCGGTTATTGGGGTTACTTCTTTTATCTATCAAAATGTATGTATAAATAAACGCAACCATTTCTTATATTTCTTACTTGCAACTTGAATGCTATTTTGTATTACTTACCGATTATTTACTGTATTATTTTGCTAGTTTATGAAATTATTGACACAATTATCATCCTCTTAAAAGGACGCCGTTCGTCATTCCTTCAAACATATCACCATGCAGGTGCAATTATAACGATGTGGAGTGGAATGAACTCTAAAGCGCCACCGATTTGGATTTTTGTTGTCTTTAATTCATTCATACATTCTATAATGTATGCATATTATGCGGCTACATGTGTCGGTTTATCTCCTCCAGGAAAACAATATTTAACTACAATGCAAATAACCCAATTTTTAATTGGAACACCATTGGCTATTTCTTATTTATTTGTCAATGATTGTTTAAGAACTGATACAGCTCGTTATGCTACTTATCTTAATGTTGCGTATTTGTTACCATTAACTGCATTATTTATTAACTTTGCTGTAAATACGTATGGTCGTAAAAATAAGGTTTTTAAGGCGGTTAAGAAGATTGATTGAAGTGCAGTATTAGTATAGATTACATTTAGACATTTCCATATATATATAATATATTATATAATAATAATTAGTATATTTTTCATTAAATAAAAAAATCTGTACTATCAGGGTTTCACTGAATTAGCATCTGACTACATTGCGCCGAGCCCGGAACATATCAAATCCGAGTTTTGGCCTATAAATTTTGCCTAAAATTTAACCCGGATCCGATCTTTTTTTAGAACTGTACATACCATCAAAAAATAACGAACCCTATACAGTTTATTATTTACGAACAGTATCAATAATAAGATTGTTTACGTAATCATATAGAGAACATTTAAAATTTCGATATAAAAGAATTTATTATATTGTTTAAGTCTATCCAATATTTAAAATAATATCAAGTATCAACAAGTTTAAATTTTTAATTCTTCAAATTGACTCTTCTAGCGGATATTTACATTAATATCTTCAATATGAATATATTCATGTGAGTTACTAGAAGTTGAGAAAATTTGATCTTTCTATCAACTTCTTTGTTTGTCGATTATTCAAGTTGATTCTGTAGAAGTTATCATTTGTTGTTTATTTTAAATGTAAATGTCAAAATCAGGTGGAGATTAGTGATGCTGACTTATTAACTGAAACCAAATGCTAAAATTGTTTTAATATTTTTGATATTGAATTCACTCTTTTAATGTTAAGTTGTCTTCTAAGGTTAAAACCTTACTGTGTGATGTACAAACTGATCTTCTTTATCAAAAAAAAAATCCCAAAAATCTAAAATCTTATCCAAATGTTGACTACACTATCTGGTATAAAGTCATCAATCAGCTAGACAGCTAGCAGGCAATGAAATAATTCACTCCTGTAAAGCAACAAAAGCAAAGGAGAACCTGCCAGTACTCTTACTTTTAAAAATGCTTATTTTCAAATATACTTAATAAAAGCCTTAAAAAATTGATTACTGATTTTGATATTAAATACAATTCCTTATTTTCATTTTGTTTATTGCTTATTTTTCCTGTTAGAGTATGATAGAAACAACATTAAGTTAGCCAGTTTTGAGAAGTTATTCTAGTGTAAACTTATAGAAAAAAACATTTATTATTCTTATTGCTAGCTTTACTTGTCTTTTGTTAGTGATCATATTAAATAATAAAATAATATAAGAATTAATTATTAATGGTTTATATTTAAATATATCTTTTGCTTTCCTAGAAATATTAAGTTCACTAATAGTAATTATTTTTAATTATTTATACTTATATATAGTAGAAATCAAATAACTTTTTAGTTTAAGTGAAATATTAGATATGAATAATCTAAAAAAAACAAAGATTATTATTAACTTAATTTAAGAAATGTATAATAAAAAAGAATTTTTTCCAACAATACACTTATTAATGGATTTAAAATATAAAAGAGGATGCATATAAGATTATAATATTACATATAACAAATAAATCCTACTTACTAGTTACTTCCAATATAGGTACCAATAAAATTCATAATTATGTAAAAAATTTTAATGGTTTTACTATATATAAATAAATTACATAAAAAAGAAAATAACACCAACTAATCAAATTGTTATAATTATTTTTTTTTTTAAATCAGTTAACTAATAAAATTACTGGTAAAATTACTAATAAAGATTTCTATTATAAGTAAGTGGATTCTATACTAGTTATTATATTCTTCTTTATAAACATATTTATATGCATTAATCAAATTACTAACAATTTTGCTAACAAAATCCATTTTTAATCATTACATTTTTATAATTATACCATTTTTTTTAATGTAATCACATACAATGTATAATAAAAAAAGCTGGAAATTTAATCATGTAATAAAAATGCATGAATGTTATACATTTAAAATAAACATAATTTATATTATATAAATTACATAATAAATCCATAACTAAAGTCCACATTATGATATTTTTTAAATTTATAGTAAATACCTTTTTATTTTTTGAAAAATTTAGTTATAAATATTTACCTTAAAGATAAAATTATAACAAAAAAATAAATTAAGTTTACAAAGCATTAGTGAATTGAATTTGATTTAAAAATATTCAAATATAATCAAAAATAATGTAAAAAAGTTGATGTCAAAAAATTAGTAATATGAAAATATTTATAGTAGAATGATAAGAATTCTTTAAATTTCCTTAATTTTGATATATATATACAATCAACTCTCTTTATAGTTACACATTTGGGATAACTTATATTTGGCGACTATGATAAGATGTGACTATAAGCAATAAAATCACATGATCTATTCAGTAATTTTTGGCCAGAATTATAAATAATAATTTTAATTAAAATGTTCAAATCACAATAAATTTGTCAATATTAATCCAATCACTATAAAATTACTACTATTAGATTCCTCTCAATAAAACAATTCTAATAAGTCCAAGATCATTAAAATCTGATTATTAAAACCTGTTGTAGTTAAAATAAAGTCAAAATATTTAATATTATGCATAAAGCTCCGCACGAGCCGGCTCGAGCCGAGCCGAGCCAAAATTCGAGCTGGTTCGGCTCGAATAGAATAATCGAGCTTGGCTCGTGTCAAGCCAGCCTCAAGCTGAGCTTTTCGCAAATTCTATATTTTATTTGCGTATTTCACGTGATTTTTTTAATT